>JABTXL010005776.1:2633225-2648589 GCA_025134845.1 Neodon shergylaensis | reverse complement strand
AGACCTGACCCTCTGTGTCTCCTGCAGTGTAGACCTGACCCTCTGTGCCCCTTGCAGTATAGACCTTGCCCTTTGTGTCCCCAGTGCAGACCCATGATCCTGCCTCTCTTCATCAGCTTCTTTCCTTTGCTCTTTACTCTGCTTTTCCTTTCTTCCTTGAAACATGTTCTCATTTCTGCTCCTTCCATTCCCATCTTTAGCAAGAGGATTTTCTTCCATTCTGCTAGGCCCCAAACACCCCCTGCTTACCCTCTTATTAAGATAAAACCAGAAACCCCTTTTGGTCACACAGAGTCCTCTAGCAGAACTTCAAGCTGTCTGCACTTGACTTTCCAAAATGTGCGCTCTCTCTTCACGGTTCAGGAAATGATGAAGTGTCCATGCCAGGTGGTCATCAGCTGTGCATTGAGTGTGTTCAGCCAGTTTGTGTTTCATGGCCAAATTCTCTCCAGGAAGGAATCAGCATACTCAGTTCCATCCCAAAGCACGCTGTTACTTAGACAAGTGAGGACAAGTTTGGGACATCAATAACAACCTGCAATTGTTGGTCTCAACCCATCTCATCCCCCACTGAAATCCTCCACAACAGGCATGGTGCAGTGACTAGTGCGTGCAACTTAGATCTATCTCAGTTGTCTTCTCAACACTGACCTTGGCTTTCCTGAACCCTGCAAGGAGCGGTGAGCGTTTCTCTTCAGTTCCCTTTCCTCTTCTCCATATCTGCTGCCCCACAGCTGGAGGAGTGAACCTGGGAAATACGATCTTGGAGATGGGCAGGGTCAGAGAGGGGCCCTAAGAAGTGGAACAAAGCTCTGGGGCCTATGTGTAGGTCTGGTGGATGTCTGAAATGATGGACACTCCTGGTTTTGAGGGAGGATGAGACGGTGATGAGAAGAACCAGCCATCCTTTGTGTGGCCCATTTTCTTATGAGTTCGCCCTGTCTCCTGGGTGATGACAGGGCTGGAAGGAGGGAGTCAGAAACAAAATATGTTCTGTTGATCCAGGGGTCTGAAGGTCAGACCCTGGACTACTGAGTCAGCCTTGGCATTGCCTAAGGCCACTGGGTCCTTGGAGGACTGGTGTCCCCAGTAGTGGATTATGGCTACTTCTGCAGGGAGCTGGAGGACTCCCAAGAGCTTGGCTTTAAGGGGTCCTTCAACTATGGGAGTGCCCTTGGTAGTGAGGAAGGCCCTTTCCTTCAAGAGGACAAAGTAGATATGAGCTATTAAAAAGACAAATTTAGAGTCAGTATAGATGTTAGCCCGTTGACCTTTGGCTAGCTGGAGTGCTCAGGTGCCTTTTGTAAAGAGGCTCCTGTTGGCAGGCGGGTCATTTCAACTGTTTTAGTAGAAGTGACCTCTGCATATGCTGCCTGGTGGTTTCCTGATCTGTCTGTAAGAGAACTTCCATCAACAAACATGGCGAGTTGGAGGTTTGTAAGTTGTTGGTCTAGGAGACCAGGCCGAGCGTAAAGCTTCCACAGCCTCTGGGCAGGAGTAAGAGGAAGGAGGTATGGGGTGGGGCCGACAGGAAGGAGGGTTGCAGGGTTTAGGGCAGGACTGGAGGCCAAGGTAATTTGGGGGTTTTCTAGAAACAGTAAGTGAAAGACTTGGACTCCTGAAGGCCCAAGGAGAGAGAGAGAGGAGTGTCTCAGAAGATCTGCGAGGTGGTGGGTGGCATATACCATGATTGGCCTGAACAGGGTGATCTTGGGAGCCTCCCTGGTGAGTTCAGCTGCTGCTGCCAGGGCTCTCAGGCATGGTTGCCATCCACAGACGGTGAGGTCCAGCTGTTTGAATAAAAAGACGACAGCCTGATTCGCAGGCCCAGCCTGTTGGGTTAGAACTCCTGTGGCCACTCCTGACCTCTCATCTGTATAGAGAAGGTAAGTCTTCATGGGGTCTGGAAGAGCAAGAGCAGGGGCTGTTAGAAGGGCATCTTGCAGTAGAGAGAAGTGGTGATGGACAATGGCTGGGTGGGTGAGAGGCCCTGCAGGGGTCTCTCTGGCCGCCTGGTACAGAGGCTTGGTTGTGATGGCAAAGTTAGAGATCCAATGACAGAAGAACCCTAACAGGACCCAAAATGAGAGGATTTGAACCCCTGTGGTTGGGGGCTGTAAATCCCACAGGGCCTGGACCCTCTCAGAGGTGAGGGTCTTAGACCGCGGGCTGAGTTGAACATGCAAATGCACCACTGTGGGAGAGCACAGCTGAGCCTTAGTTGGTGAGACTCGATATCCCAGGGATCTGAGGAAGTTCAGGAGCACAGAGGTGGCCTGTTGGGACAGAGGCAATGTGGGACTGCAGAGAAGATCACCAACCTATTGAAGAAGTGTGCTAGGACCAGGGTCAAAGGTCAATGGGTCATCCTGAAAACCCTGAGGGAGAACAGTCCATGTAAGCTGTCTGGAGGACCAGGAGTCAGGGTCCTCCCAGGTGAGGGCAAAGAGGAAGTATGCATCAGGGTGTAAAGGGACAGTAAAGAAGGCTTCTTTCAGGCCCAGGGCAGTAAAGTGGGAAGTGGCAGGAGGGAGTTAGACAGGAGGTTGTATGGGTTGTTAACCACTGGATGAATTGAAATAACCGCCTCATTTATGAGGTGGAGGTCTTGAACCAAGAGCACCAGAACGCTTGCACACGGGAAGGATGGGAGTGTTGCAGGGTGAGTCGATAGGAATTAAAATTCTCCAAGATAGAAGGTGGGTGATAATAGGCTTAACAGCTCAGCAGTGGGTTTCAGGAATAGGAAATTTCTGGAAGGGAAGGAAGAGGGTTCTTAAGGTCCAATGGGATTGGCTGGTGGTGAGTAGCAACCATGGCGGTAGAAATATCCCACACTTGGGGATCTACTGGATCAGGGAGAGTAGGGATAGGACAGTCTAGGGTAGGAACTTGTGAGGCTATTAAGGTAAGAAGGCCAAGGTGAGTGTGACCCTGAAGGAGCTGAGAATATCACAACCAAGTAGGGGTGCAGGGCGAGCAGGTGTGACAGGAAAGAGTGAGAAAAGAATTACCTGCAAGAATGCAGGGCAGGGACAGGGTCTTAAGTGGGAAGGAGCGGGTCCTGTCCACCCCCATGACAGAAGTTGGTGAGGGAATTGTAGGACCCGAGTGAGATGTTAAAAAAGAGTAGGTAGCTCCCATGTCCAAAAGAAAGGTAATGGATTTAACCCCCTACCTACAACATTACCCTAGGCTTGGAGAGGGCAATGGGCGTCACCAAGTCTGGGCTGCGGCAATCCTCTGCCTGAGTCAAGTGCAGGTGTGTAGAATGTCTCATGTACCCAGTGCCATCTCTGACCATGGGCAGGTGGAGCCCTCCTATATACATGCTTTCCCCATCCTCCCCCTCTGGATCTCATGGTTGAGAGGTGTCAGGACCTGAGGAAGAGGCCCAACAACTCTTCTTGTGAACTTTAACACGGTGTCACAAAGTCTCGTGGAAATTCTTGCCTGGACTTTCTGTACTTCAAAGCATCAGTGCTGGGCAGTCACTATTGCAGAACATCCTGTAATGGATGCCCGACACAGTTAACCTACGAAGAGAAGGGGCTTGTTTTGACTCAACAGTTTGAAGTTTCAGTTAGATTTCCCCTGGTGGGTACAGCATAACATGGTAGGATCCTGTGATAGTAATACTGGTCACCTTTTGATTGACAGCAACATGAGAGGAAGAGGAGGGGCTTGCCTCTGGCCTAGGCCTCGCCCCTCAAGGGTTCAGCCCTTCTCAGCAGCACCATAGGCTGGATAGGGACTTGTGATAACTGGGCCACTGGGGAAGCACTTGGTGGCTATTGATAGTACCCACTATTCCTAGATGTGTTATGGAAGTGTTGGAAAGCGAGGGGCAAACTTTCTTACTTAGCTGGGGCTGATGTTACATCATATGAGCACAGCAATTCTCATCGTCCTACCCATAAGATGGGGTGGAGCACACTTTCAGGTGTTGGATGGGAACAGGAGCAGTTAGAGATTAGGTTCCCTTACAGTGAAAAGGGGAGGTATCAAGACCTGACTCTCTGCCACCCAGCAGGGTCACTTGGGTGTGAATGTCTTTTTGCTCATTAAGACATTGACAAGCCACCCCAGAGCCCCAGACAATACTGAGTGCATGGTCTCTGGCATAAAAGTCTTTGTCAGAGGAGCCCTGGAGCATAGCCCTTCCTCACCTGCTGTGGGTCCCCTGGATGTTGTCATGGCCATCTTCGTGGGTGTTATATCTTGCCTTGAATCTAACCCTGACTCGTCCCTGTGTCCGAGGTTGCTCTGCATGATGTGAGAGTGGGAATGTGGACTGTGGACGTGTTGAGCTTGATCCTGGTCTGTGCAGTGTAGAGCTGGGCCTGGCAATGAGGTCAGCATTGCATGTGTTCCTAGCATGGCGGTAGCACTACCGTATGAAGAAGACATATAGACTGTGGCACCTGTGCATTGGGAACTGGATCTGGGCTCGGACTATGGCATCATGGCATCCCTTATGCTGTCCATTTTCTGAGCTGGCCCTCTTGCTTTTTGAGGAATCTATGAGGTGCCAAAAGTTTTGAGTGAAATTCTCAATTCGAATCAGCCAAAGTATATTTCTGTTGCTTAAAACTAGGAAGCTGAGTTCTGTAGAGAAACTGTACTATAGTTATTTGAGGGTCTTATTCATTTTCCAATCACCTGAGTATCTCCATGAGCCTCAGAATCTAACATAAGACAGATGCTGGTTGAGGGATGGTGAGACCATGGACACCGTGAATCTGAGCAGACTCCACTTCTAGCTCAGCTCTGGAGGGTGCCCAGCACTTGGAGGTGCTCAGGAGGGTTTGGATGAAGTTGTCTTTGGCTCAGACCTTGTCATGACCTGTTCTTGCCCATGACTTACAAGTTGTAAATCTGCAAACTCTTTGTTTTGACTATGCTGCCTATCTCTGTTCCCCAGTGTTGGGGTCACTGACATGTGTAGCCATTCCTGGCATAACGGGGGTATTGGGGTTCTGAACATAAGTCCTCATATATGTGGTGTCATCATTTACCCACTGAGTCCTCTCCCCAGCTCTAGGTTTCTTTTATTCTCTTTGTTCCACTCCTCCCTGATCACAGCTGTTCTCCTTGCAGAGGCTCCTGGCCTGGGACAGAGGATTGCAGCCCTTCTTCCAGGAACTCTCTGGACGCATCTTCCCAGCATCCTCTAGCAAAGATGCGTCAGCTCAAGGGGAAGCCAAAGAAGGAGACATCCAAGGACAAGAAGGAGCGGAAGCAGGCCATGCAGGAGGCCCGGCAGCAGATCACCACAGTGGTGCTGCCCACCCTGGCTGTGGTGGTGCTCCTGATCGTGGTGTTCGTGTATGTGGCCACACGCCCCGCAGTCACCGAGTGAGCCTCTCCGTTTCAGCTCTCCTCTGCAGAGATGTCTTCAGCGCCAAGCTCCCAGCAGGAGGGCCCTATCTTCTCTGCTCTTTGACTTGACTTGACTAAAATTTCTCTACTTGTTTGGGGGAGGGAATAGGAAATATTTTATCAGTGAATGTGCCATACACCTGATGGTCCACTTCATGTGCCTTTCAAACTTCAAAGCAGAGTGTGTGTGTGTGTGCGTGTGTTTCTTTTTCTCCTGAAATTGATGCATAACTGCACCTGGGGAGCCGAGGACTCTCTGGGTGAGGCTGTTGGTTGGAATCAGTGCCACCTCCCTCCCATCCCTGCAACATGCTCTCCTGCTCCTGCTCACGACTTCCTAAGGGGACAGCATTTCTGCTCTGTGCTTGATGGGATTTGAAATATGCTGATTCAAAGTGAAATATTTATTTTTTGAATAAAGGAGATAATAGTCTTAAACTGGGTGTTTGTCTTGTTCTGTGTCCCTTTCTCTACTTCCCTTCCCCTGGGGCTGTTTCCACCTCCCCGTTAGCTTGCTACTGTTCTGCACTAGCAGGAACATGGTACATCTTGACCAGATTTTTGTAAGGCTGAGGAGGAAGTTTGAGTGCTAACTGACCTCTTTGAGCAAAGTGAGAGTTCTCACTGGACCACACAGGCTTTCTGGCTGGTTAGCTTTTCCTGCTGGATGCTATATTTGCAAATGGCAACACACCCTAATTCCTAGTGGTAAAAGGCCAGGCTAACTTTTGTTCTTAGCTGATGGATGCAGGCTCTTGGCAGTCCAACTGAGTTTTAAATGCAAATTGGCCTGAGTCTCTTTGTATTCCAGCAGCAGCGGCTTCCCAGGTTCTGGTGCCTGATGGAGCTGCCTCCTTAGAAGTCAGATAAGTGTTTCACGGGTGTCCCTTGGCTCTGTCACTGCTGATTACAGAGAGACTTGCAAGGAGGAAGGGCTTTCCTATTATCAGTGGTGGCTATGACTCGCTGACAGCACGCGCCGATGTTACTGGATATTTGGAGACTGTTGGAGGGAATCTTTCCGGGAGAGAAGATGAAAGACTCCAGCTGAAGTCTGGAGATGCAGACATGGGTGAGTGACTAGGAGCCGCTTCCCACTTCGAGGTTCAGTGGTCAAGTGTGGGGTGGGCAGAGTGTGTGACAACAAGCTCTCAAGTGTGGGGAACTTGGGGCTCTTTCAAGCCTCAATGGCTGGTGGTATTGGAAAGATGGAAGGCCACAGCCCCAAGGCTCTGCTCAACCAGGAATTGGAGGGGAAGCTTGCAGCCATTCCCTGTTTTCCACTGTGGCCCCAGGCTGCTGGCTGACCCCTCCTCCCGGAGTATATGTCCTGAAGGCATGGCAAGAGCAGCCTTCCTTCCCACCAACAGAGCAAGGCCTGCCTGTGTCTTGGTGGTCTGGTCTGCATTTAGTCCTCAGACTCTACAGGGATTGCATGACTGCGCTGTGCCTTGGTTTCTCTGTGAGCAGCTGCTAGAAAACATTAGGGAGAGGAAGCTTCTAGTGGAAAATGAAGTTTTAGAGTGGACCTGAGTTCTCATGCCGATTGCACTGCTAGAATTCAGTCCATGTCCTGTGGCGAAAGTGGCGATGGTTGTCACCCTGTCTTAGGGTTGGTGTGAAGGTCTGCAGTGGCAGAGCCCTGTAGTCCAGGAATCCATGTCCCACTGCAGTGGCAGGGCCCAGGCCTGTTGTTCCCTTGGCTTTTATTATGGGAGATCTCAAACACAAGTAGGAACAGACTGTGTAAGGGTCCTCATGACTGAGAAGTGTGTGCTCACTACCAGGCTTCCACGGCTATGGCATAAAAACCCCAGCTCTCACCTTGAAGGGGATAGGAAATAATTTTTTTCTGGAGCCAAATATGAATGACCATGGTTCCAGAACACAGATTTAGTTTACCCCAAATTTTATGTTCCAGCATAAGAGTTTTGTGATATTTTTGTAGCAAGAGAACAAAGAAGTCATAAATCAAGACATTTTATGATACATTGTAGGAACGAACGTCAGGTTAGAGCGAAGCTGCTAAAGCCTCACATAGGTAATATAATGATGACATTTTTAACTTTTGGCTTCATACATCTCGAAAAGATGGGTCTAATAGAGCGTTAGGTCATGTATAGAGAAGGGCAATAAAAGGCTCTTCAAGGTGGCCAAGATAGCCCAAGATAGTCTCAGAATCAGCAACACTGTCACATCTTAGCATTGTTGAAGTCCTTTTGGTCAATCCATCTGTAGAATGTTCCAGGTAGGCGATAAGTTCTCTTTCTGGAAATTTCAGATCATAGAAATGACACAGAAACTTAGTATCTGTATCCTCAGTATCTTTTCCTCAGTAACTTAGAACTCCCAAGAGACCCACAGTGTACTAAAGAGGACAGGAAAGGTTTACTACAAAGGAGCCCTCTTAAGAAAGGATGGCAGCTTGTGGCCCAGGGGCCACTGTGCTAACCTCCATATTTGGGTAGGTTTTCCTGAGGAGTGTTTCCCTATCTGGGTGATTGACAGGCTTACTTCAGTGGTAGGGACAGGGGTGGTCTTTGGTCTTCACTGGAAGGAGCCTCCTCTTCAACAGTAACTGAACTGTGCGACAGTACAGATTGTCACGTCTCCACTCTGGCCCAGACATCTGACTCGGATCCCATTCTTCTGGCCAGCAGTCAGAGTTCTGAAGTTTGAGGTCCCAGTTTTACAAGCTGGAATTCTGAGGAAGAAGCCCATGCTAATGAGCTTCAAGCTACCATCTGCCAAGTGGAGGAGGTGAACCTGGGACCAGCTTAGAGTTTCAATGGATTCCTTCAAATCTGCACTTCCTAGTGTTTGAACAGGCCTCACGGGGTGAGAGACTGTGCAGCGTCTTCGATATCATACTGAGTGCATGGTCTCTGGCATAAAAGTCCTCTACAGGGCACTTCATAATTCAGCCATCATTCAGGTGAAGAAGGGCCTTGCCAGGAGACATCAAGAGAGATGTCTGTCCTGTGGGCTCCTTATACAAACATTTGGGGGTTCTTTGACATACGACATTTTGAGTTATCTAAAACCATGAGTTTGGGCAGCTAAGATATTTGTGGATCAAACCTACCCTTTGGCTTTCCAGTTGAGCAGCCTCAGACTTCCACAGTTGAACTCCGGGGTTCCGGAGTTGATTTTTCCATTGGGACGGTAAGAAGATAAATAGAAATACAAAACCAACATAGCATCCTATCCAGTATAGATGTTAAGAAGATGCCTATTTCTTCCCTGATCCGTGTGTTCAGAACCTCACAGAACACACATGCAGTCCTGTTCCCTGGGCTTTCCTGGCAGCTTAGATGCCAGAACACATGTGATGAGCCCAGGACATCACATGTATGTCTTGCTTGCCTTGATGTTTTCCTCTTGTCCTGGGGAAGGAGGTGGATTTGACCTGTATCTACAGAGTCAATGCCTAGGCAGGCTCAGTGAAGGTAGGCTTAAAGCAGACTTTGGAGGTTAATACAATCTTGCTGTAAGCTGCCCTCAGGCCGGCCTGAGATGCCAGTTTACTGTGGATCTGTTGGGTGGAAACTCACCAATTCTCAGGGTAAACTGCGTTCTCTCGTGTGGGTGCACTTGGAAATGAGCTGAGGCACTGGCTTCTGGGTTCTCCCCAGGTACTCAGCGGCTTTGTGCCGAAACAGAAGGATGTATTAGGCATGTCAGAGCCAGGCTGCGGTTTCTGCAGTGGGGTATGGGACTCTAGGGGCTTAGGCCGCATTACTGAGCCTGCTCCAGAATAGAAGTCAGGTTGGAAACAGGAAGAGGAGCCACAGTAGTGGGTGTAAATGCTGTCATTTGATGCTTGTTTTAAATCAGTGCTACCCTCCCACACACTGAGACAATTGGGATGTCCTATCGGGAACTCACCAACGCCAGCTGGCCTGGGTCTGAATAAGCCTGGGTTAAAACTGGTCTCACTGAACATAGCGGACAATGAGGACTATTGAGACCTCAAGAACAATGGCAATGGGTTTTTGATCCTACTGCACGTATTGGCTTTGTGGGAGCCTAGGCAGTTTGGATGCTCACCTTACTAGACCTGGATGGAGGTGGGTGGTCCGTGGACTTCCCACAGGGCAGGGAACCCTGATTGCTCTTTGGGCTGACGAGGGAGGGGAACTTGATTGGGGGAGGGGGAGGGAAAGGGGAGGCGGCGGTGGGGAAGAGACAGAAATCTTTAATAAATAAATAAAAGAAATAAAAAAATTAAAAAAAAATCAGTGCTACCCTGTGTGTTTGCTTACCCATTCCTTGGCTAAGCAGAATCTCAGTGACCCATCAGTGCAGCTGCTGGAGTAGGAAACTAAGAATTCAGAGCAGTCTTCTCTCAGGGTGACGCTGGCCAAGCTCCTTTGTGGGTATGTCTGACTATAGCTTCTCTTATAACCTCTGATACCCTAGAGATTCTGAGTGCAGCATCAACATAGTCCCTGTGTGAGTTAAAAGGTCAAGCAGAACTCAGGGAACCAGCAGCCCCGAGGATGGAAACTCCAGGAAGCCTGCATGGCCTCTCCCTCTGCTCGGTGCTATGTGGCTGCTCTGGTTACTTAGGAGCCTGCACCGGGGAGAGCAAGGCTCAGTTTGATGACTTCTGAGGTTGCCGCCTCTAATTCCTCCCTGGCTAGTTCAAAGAGTGATAGGCATGTGTCCCTCCTTGCTTCCTGCCAGCGGCCAGACTTATCTGAGAATTGGCGATGCTGACACTTGCCTTGGGTTGTTGGCAGCATTAAACAGATGGTTCTTTCCCCACCCACCCTGCAGAGGATCCTATACCATCGTTTACTTGCTAGAGGAGAGAAAGGAGGAAGTGGCTTGGTTATGTCCACCATCGTGTATGTTGGCATCCGCTGTAACTGCTCCCTGATGCCGACCCATGCGGTATGTCTCCTGATTTCACGAGAAATGTGGTTTCTGTCTGTAGGAACCCTACTGATTCTGAGTTCTCCATGGTATTTGCCACAGACTGCTCTGCAGACATTAGGCATGAGATACAGTGTCTTCAGCTTAAGGAACTGTGTGAGAGCTGCCTTCCAGGTCCTTCCTGAATACCTGCAGTAAGAATGGAGATGTTCAGGGCTGGGAGGCGATTGTCCCTGTTCTTACATTTCTGATATTAGGAAGAACAGGTGGGCTTGTCTGGCTTCCCACGCCTGCCCTGCTGGGCCCTGATTTCTTCTGATGAGTCTTTTGGATAGTATCTTGCCTTCCCCAGCAAACTTCTTCGACATTAGTATATGTCAGGTACTGCCCTGGGTTATTTCTCTGCCTGCCAGTTCTTTCTAAAAGACCAGCCTTTTCAAAAGCTTTTAATCCCTTGAGGTGCTAAGTCATAGGCGCTGTGGATCCCACAGAGCTCCTGAATGCTCAATATAACTGGGAAGACCCTGGCTGAGCCTCTCTACTTCCCTTGGCATTTTCCTCCCCACATTTCATAAACATTGCCTGCCTTTCAACTCTCCCGGAAAGAACATTTTTTCCAACTTTTAAATATTCCTTTTCCGGTATTGGTCACATTAAATGCCCGCCTCACAATCCTCTCAGACCAGATTTTCAGAGACATAGTTACATCTACAAAGACATACATTTTAAAAAAAAAATGGAGAATGAGAAGATGGGGAAAGATGAGGCAAGCATACATGAACAGAAACCATGGCAACAGTTGTAACATCAGTGAAACAAATAAAAGGCAGATGTGTTATGAGGAATAAGAGATGGCGGACGCTAGTCAGGCAGTAGGAAGGACGATGTGACTGCAGATGTGTGGGCTGATACCCTGGCCTCAAATCTACGTGAAGCAACCCATACTGCTGGGGGTCGGCAGGGAGATCTGCTCATTCTGATTGTGCTTTGTGATTCATCTTTCAAGCAACTGAACGTCAGAATAATAAAATTGGTACGCTCGATCTGGTAGATAAATAGATGTAAGCAGTACGTTCCCTCAGCTGGAGATGTGCGTTCTTAAGAACACGCACCTGGAAACATGCATAAAAACTGGCTTAATTTCCAGATTGGGTGAAAAATATAGACCTACAATTCAGAAGTCTCAACAAGCACTAAGCAAGATCGCAGGAAATCACCTTGATCAGTTCACTGGAAACCAAAATTAAATCGTGAGGGGTGTTGAAAGCAGATGCGCATGGAGCAGGCAGTGCATGGCCCCTCCTGGTTGAGCTCTCCGTTCCCAGTGCTCAGAGTGCTGTAGCCTGTGTTGGCTGCTGTTCCTGATCTTGATTACCTAGCAGCAGGAAAACAGTTTTTTGGTTCCTGTTCTTACGATGTGTATTCTCCTGGGTGACGGCTAACATAGATGGCAGTAATAAAAAAGACCCTTTATGAATGTGAAGCACATGAAGATTAGTTTCACATGAGCATTTTATGGAGAAATTATGGATATGAATTTCAAGCATTCAAGAGAGAAATAGAGAAAATACAGCAAGAGAATTTACACTGGGATTTAGAATCGCCCCTTCCATGGTCATGTTTCTGGGATCACGGCTTAAGAAGAGCTGGCACAAGTGGGAAGTGGGAAGAGAAAATAAGAGGGCACATAAGAAGTCTATCTTTTACTCTGTCGCTAGAATCTTACATTCTAAAACTTTCAGTATATGATGAAGGGTGACCTGAAAGACAAGGAGAAATGCAAGTAGCTAATCTGGCCTGGGGGGTGTATAAGGAAGCGAAAGGGTGCTGTTCATCTCTGCTCTAATCAGGCTCAGGAGCTCAAGAGTGGAGGGAGAAACAGGGAAGCTTCAGGGCTGGTGTGGATGAGGGGGGGCTCTTAGGGTAAGGACTTCAGTAACAATAGGCAAACCGAGGCGGCAAAAACTTTTGTGCATAGTCAAGGAAACCAGAATGATTAAAAAATATTTGCAAATTATAATCTGATAATGGGTTAATATCCCAAATATGTAGGGAACACAACTCAAAAGTAAGAAAGCAGATGAATCTATTGCAAAGAAGACAAAGGATCTGAGTAGAAGCCCCCCCACCTCCCTACATCCCCCCACCTCCTTCCACCCCACCCCACCCCCTGCCAAGCCATTGAACTGGGCAAGGAGTGTGTCAAACCTGCTGGACACCACCAGTCTGAGGAATGGGGATGCAAGTGTGAGCTAGGACGCACACCTGTTGGAGCGGGGTATTGTCCAAAGGGTTACGGACGATTGCTGGACAGGATATGGAAGACATGCAGCCACTCTGCTGCGAGTGTAAATGAGCGACGCTGGTGGCAGCAAGCCCCAGCAGGTTTCCTGCTTCCTCCCTCCCCAGGGCTGGGCTGTAGGCTTGCACCACCATGCTTAGCTTTTCACGCCAGTGCTGAGCTTCCAACCTCTGTCTCATGCGTGTACAGCAAGCACTCTCAAGCCTCTGAGTCATCTCTCTAGTGTCTAACTAGAGATTTTTTTTTAATGATTTAAAATTTCTTTCTGCTGAATGATGGTCCAAATGACTAGGAGATGAGATGAACTCACACTGCAAATATGAAACCGCAGTGTGATGACAAGGACCAGAAGACTCCAAATCTTGCTTTACACGAGTTCAGTGGAGAAGTTACTTATGGGAGTGTGGGAACTTCTCAGTGGCTAACCACTGAAGAAATGGCTCTCTTTCCACTAACCAGTTTGTATCTTCAAGAAGGGAGACCCCACGATCCCTCCGCTGTCCCTGTGGAAACACCTGTGGGTTTAACCTTGCGTGGGCCTTGTGCAGGCAATCAGCTGCTGAGCAGTCAAGAGGGCAACGGCGTGCCATGCCCAGAGGACAGCTCTCTCTGGCACGGCCATCTAATGAAACCGCTTTCCTAGTTTGCACTGAGCTCTGCAGAATAAACCATAGCCTGTGTACCACATTCAGCTTGCCACCTGTTTGAACAGATAGGGGCTAAGAATAGTTGTTTTTAAGAAGTAAGCTTATATTTTGAAGTAGCGATAGATTGACATGTAGCTGTAGGAAATGACACAAAGATTGTGGGTACCTCGTCCCCCGCTCCAGACTAACTTTCTCACACCTATCATGAGTGTCTTAGGGTAGCCTGGCATTGGTGCCACTGAGATGAAGTGCAGATTGTCGCAGGACTTCACATACTGTTCATTTCTCTGCTCTTGCTGTTGCATTATGACCTTTTTTCATCTTTAGCCCTTTTAAAAATTTATTTGAGAATTTTCTTTTAAAATTATTTTCTAGATTTATTTTATTTTATGTACATGAATATTTTGCATGCATGCGTGTATGTATCTGTGCCACATGTGAACCTGGTGCCTGTGGCGGGTGTTGGATTCCCTGACTGAGGTTACAGTTGTGGGCTGCCATGTGGGTTCTGGGGATTGAATGGAGGCCTGCCTCAGAACAGCGGGTGCTGTGACTTTGGAGCCGCCTTTCTAGCCTCGCTTGAGGATTTCCATCTTTTGATTTTCTGAACCAGCGTCCAGGCTCCTACTATAGTTTAATTTCCATTTCCTGAATGCTGGTGCTTAGCCTTCCCCCACGTGCTTATCTGACAGCCCTGGCTTCTCCTCAGTGAAGTGGGGTAAATGGGTCTTCACATCTCTGAGCTGTATTCTAACTGGATTGTTTGTTGGCTGTTTTGCTGTTGAGTTTGCAGAGATTTTTATACATTCTAGACACCAGTTCTTGTCAGCCCTGTGATTTGCAAATCCTCCCAGGAGGTTTTTCTTTTCATCTTCCTAACAGGGCCTTTAGCTGAGCAAATGTTTTTGGTTTTGGTAGGTCCCCACTTACCGATTTGCCTTTCTACGCATTTTGATTTTCCTGTCACATCTCCGAACCCTGCCTAGCTGCAAATCACAGTTTTTATCCTAGGCTTTTTTCTAAAAGATTTGTGGCTTTACATTTGTATCCAGGATTTGCGTGTTTATGTGTGTGTGTTTTGTATTTACATATATTTGTGTGTTCGTGTCTAAAGGCCAAAGGTCAATGTTGAATGTCTTCCTCTATCTCTTTCTGCCTAATTTTGGGAAGCATTATCTTTCACTGAACCTGGAGCTTGCTGTCTGTCTAGACTGGCTGGCCTGCGGCTCTAGGCTTCTGCCTGTCTTCATGCAAGATACCAGGCACAGGCCACTATGCCCAATTTTTACATGGATACTGGAGATCTGAGTGCATTCTTTCATGGCATCCCCCAGCCCCCATTTTTTCGTTGTTGCTTTTTGATAGGGTCTCACATGGTAGCTCAGGCTGACTCTGATCAACTCAGAATCTTTCTGCCTGAGAGTCCCAAGTTCTAGGATTACAGGATTGTTCTCTCACCCGATTCATTTTGTACAATTACTAATTGTATTATTTATTGATTTGAGTATAAGATGCACACTTTCCCTCGTGATGTCCTATCCCTCCAGCATTTGTTGTTGAAAGACTGTAGACCTTCTCCTGAATAGCTTCGGCATTTTTGTGAATCTACTGGGCGTGTTGGTGTAGCTATACCTCAGGTCCTATCAGTACCGGTGACAGCCAGTTTTGATTGTTACCTTGAGATCTAGAGGCACAGGAGGGTGGGCTCTGGGCATGCCTGAGGGGGTTATCCTGAGTAGGCTGATTGAGGCAGAAAGTCCTGCCCCCTGTGGGTGGGATCCTTCCCTGTGCTGAGATCCTGGACTGAATACGGATGGAGAAAGAAGGCTGAGCATGAGCATCCACCACTCTGCAGGGCTGGATCTGCAGACCCAAAGCTGCAGGATCTCCATGACCAGGCCAAGAATAGGATATCCAAGGGGAGCCTCAGTGAGGGACTAGTGTCAAGGGTGCAACAGAAGCCAGGGGCCTTGGGCCAGACCAATGACTCATTGCAATTTAGTCTTGCAAGTAAAGCTATGTGAGACTCACTGTGTCACACTGAAGTCCATGCCAAGACTTCTCCTTCCTTCTTTCTTCTTTCTCCTTCCTTCCTTCCTTCCTTCCTTCCTTCCTTCCTTCCTTCCTTCCTTCCTTCCTTCCTTCCTTCCTT
>JABTXL010005776.1:2593349-2618697 GCA_025134845.1 Neodon shergylaensis | reverse complement strand
CGGGCTCTCCTTGGAAGTGAGACAGGGTCCCCCAGGCTCTCCTTGGACTCAAAGTCCTCTTGCCTCAGTGTCTCTGCCTTCCTCTGTCGCCATCCCCACTAAGTGGGGCTAGATTCCTCTGAGACACCTGTCCATCTTCAATCATTTCTTACAATTGTATGAAAAACCTTTTCTTTTTTGTACTTTGGCGATTACAATGTAACGACATCATTTCCTCCTTCCCCTTCCTCCCCGCAAACCCTCCTGCATATATTCCCCACGTTATGCTCTTTCAAACTCATGGCCTCTTTTTTCAACTGTTACATGCACGTATATATGCTTATATATTCCTAAATACAAACAGCTCCGTCTGTCTCACGTTACTTTAGACTCAGGAGGAGGGAGGCAGTCAATAGCCCCACACAACTGTGACACCCATGACTTACATCAAAGAGCAGAGTGGCACTAGAGCCCTAAAGGAACAGTGGTGCCTTGGTGACAGCTGACAGCTCTCTAGTTGGACTGAAGATACACTCAAGAAGAGGATAGTCATACCTGCTCCCAGAGACCTCGCCAACGGCCCAAGGCTAGTAAAGTCATGGATCTGGGAGAAGAACCCACACTTTTACTAGAAACCAGCATAGTTTCAACTACATTTGAAACATTTGTCCTTATATCCATAGATAAGCACAGTCTTCACCCCTCAGGGAGGAAACTTCTCTTTGCAACAGATGGAAGTCATTACAGCAAATAATAACTCATCAAAATGTAGTTAGAGTAATGGAGCCTAGCCCCAGTGGCTACACCTACAATATGGCTCCTGAACTCAGGGCTCAGAGAACACTGCAGAAGATGGAGCAGAACGAGTGTTAGAGCCAGAGGGTATAGTTTGCTGTGAGACTGTCCCTTCTAGAAACGTCAGAAGCTGCACCCATAAAGTCTCACCATCACGACCGCCCAAATGTGAGCTGAACAGGGACCGCACCAGTGGACCTCCACAGTGGATGGAGACAAGCCTACGGTGCCTCAGATCTATACAAAAAACCATAGGCAACTAAGGGACACTGAAAGGGGGTAATGGTCTCCCCAGGCAAAACTGCTGGTTATCTGGCACCAAATGGTCAACCCTGAAAACAATCGTTTACTTTACAAATGAGAACAAATGGCTAGGAACCAGTAACTTTGAACTCAAGTTTTCCTGAGGTCAAATCCCACAAGAAGAATGCAAAGCACACTATGGAATTTATTGTGTGTGCTAAAATATGAGGTGGAAGATATAAGTAAAAAACCACCGCGCATATAAGCGGATAGGGGAACAAAACAACAAACCTTAATGTTGGGCCAAAGACTCTCCCACCTGGCCTGTTTGGCTAAGTGAGTGTCTTTCATGAAAGTGGGGCTTCAGTTTAATCAAATCACCAAAGACCATGAAACATAAAAATCTCTTTAATTGAAAGCTGTTTATCCTTACTAATAACCCAGATTTCCCACAGGTGTCGACCATTTTCAAAGTGATATTTTGATACAATTTGAAAACCCACACCGTATTTTTCTCTTCTCATTCAAAGCCCAGGGCATGCAGACTTGCCTCTTATGCGGGATTCGTCAAGTCTGCATACAAACGACACAGAGCCTCACACTAGGTGCCTGCAGATCAACGCAGAGAAACAATGCTTCCCGGCTTTACTTATCTTGAGATAAATCTTTACCCCCATTATCCCACACCATAATTACCATGGAAACAGAGGAGCAAATTAAATGGAAATAACATGGTTTATGATGTGAACAACAGATGAAACATCTCCCAGTTCAGACTGAGCAGTAACAATCGTATAATGAACCCGTGTATCATCTCTGGCCTGAACCTAGCGTCTACACTTCAGGGTGGAAACAAGACAATAGTGGAGGTGCTCTGAGAAGTGTGTGTGTGTGTGTGCAATCTCGACTGTGAGAGATTTTATATACAAAGTATTATTTGTTCTAAATTATCTAAATAATTATCCCAATTACCCATTTTGCTGTGAGTGCACAGAGATGGCTTTATGGTGCTAATTACTAAGATTTATATAGGAATATTTTTTATATCATAAGATCAATAAAATATTGAGATTGAAGGAGAAAACTATATTATGAAGTAAAGTGCTTTGGCTTAAATCATCTTTATAGCTGAAAGCCCGTCTAGGACATATCCATTCAAATATTTCATAAAACCACCTTGCACAAAATGCTGCACATATCAATTTAAAGAGGGCTTAAATATTATTGCAGAAGGCTTTTGATACCCACTCTCATGTCTCACTGTTCAATTAGCTTTCCCATAGGCCCTGCTCCAGGGTCGCCAAGTGTGGCAGGCTCATCTGCTTGCACGGGAGGCAGAACTCCTCATGGAGTGCGAGGTATGCAGGCCTCCCATGCCGCTTCTCCAGGTCCTCCTTCTGGGCTACGGGATGATGTCCTAGCCAGGGACGAGGACCCACCACCTATCACCAACCTCCCAGCCTCACCTTCACACACCCCACAGACGCTCCCCCTGCTGTGGCCTGCACTCTCTCCAGGCCTGGAGCCTGTAGTCTTCTGTGTTCTGCTCCTTACCGGTTAATACACAGGACAAAATTCTCGTACATATTTTCGGCTTTTAGATTCATCCCTTGACAAGGGACCTTGCAAGCAGCAATGACAAACCTGATAATTTTGTGGCCTTTTCCTATTAGACACTTATTAGCTAAACATGAAGCCATCTTAATGATGAATGTTTCTGATTACTAATCTTTTCTTGATTCATAATATAAAAATTTAAACCAAGAATATCACTTTTTAAAAGATATATTGATTTTCATGCACATGTGTGTGTGTGCCTGTGTGGGCTTGTGTGCACCACTTGCATGCAGGAGCTGGTGGAGGTCGGAAGGACTCAGATCCCTGAGACTGGACTTGCAGGAGGCTGTGTGCCATCTGATGTGGGTGGCAACCGGACCCAGGTCCTCTGGAAGGGCAGTAAGCGCTCTGAACCTCTGAACCATCTCTCCAGCCCCGTGACTTCACTTTGAAATGTGTATTCTCATATGAAGGCAAGCCCCATTTATGACAAAATTGTTTTGTCATTAAAATTAGTTCTGTATTAACAGTTCTGGGTCCCAGTACTCTAAATCAGCTTGTAAAGTCTCCCGCAACTTCAAGACATTATTTTTTAAAGAATAATACTCAGAACATCTTAACAAAATTCCATTAAATCTCATAACAATTTTAAAGTGATGGATAGATTTTTATTCTAGAAACTAAATGCTTTGGGTTGCCTGAAAATGCTCCCGATTTCAAGTGCGCTAACAGGGAGATATCTTCCAATAGGCGTGAAAGACAAAAGTTAAGAATAAATAACTGTTTATATTACAGACTGTGCCAGTCTTCCTCCGTTACAAGGGAGAATCTCCTTAGACAATGACCTTGAGATTTATGAAGCAATTTTATTTTTCCTCCTCCAAATAGTTTAAGCCATTGCTATGTGAAGATGACTTGGTCATTGTCTGGTTAACTTATGTCTGACAAACATATGAATATGCCTTACATGCACAGACCCACACACATACATAGTCACACAATATAATATATATGTACATATCCATATAGCCTATATATACATACACACGTGCATACATACATATACATACACATGCACACATACACAGAGATACATATACACTACACATAGATATAGCCACACACATTCATATACACATATACATATACCACACACACTCATACACACACATACACCACGTATTTATACACACATATACAAACATGTGTGCATACACACACGCACACCCATGTACATGCACACATAAGTGCATATACATCTTGCTACTTGACTCCCTGAGCTGGGCTGTGAAGGAAAGGCTTTCTCTTCCGCTGATGGCATCAGCGGGGGCTCCCTGCTTTCCAGTTCTCTGCTGCTGAGCTCACAGTGTCCCTGCATCTCAACAACTCTTCCCCATCGTGGGTTTTACATGGCAACAATTTATTCAGACTGTTTGAAATGCTGTTTCTTTTCAAAACCAGGTCACTGAAGAACACTGAAATCAGACGAGGCATTAAAACAAATTTAATGAAACTTGCAGCAAATGGAAGTGGCAGGGCCCGGCTCTGCAGCAGTTGTCCAGGCTGCTTGTTAAGATAATCTCCCGCAGTGCCTTTTACTCCTTCCTGCCTCTGTCTCCCACAGTCTTGTTTTTGTGGGGCACTTTTAATACATCTGCACTGCCTGGCAAAGAAAGATTAAGGGCCAAGAAAAGTATTTTTAAACTAACAAACTTCAGAGTAATGGCACAGCACCTCACCGGATGCTATCAGACTTGCTCGAGTGGTGAGGATGGGCCTGGGAGCCCAGGGCCCTCGGTGACTCGCTCAGGTCAGCCAGCAGTGCCATAACTGTTCCTAGCATCTTTAGGGCTGGGCTTTGCTGGGAGACTGAAGGTAGGGACATGCTTTGTGAGGTTCTTGTTCTAGATTAGAAATGACCTCTTAGAACAGGTTTTCAGTGCTACTGGGCGATCAGCGTGTGTTTAGCCATCAGAGGACAGGCTTTTGACTGTGGCCAGAGGCCTCTTCATTTTTCCCACAGTGCTTACACTGACGCCCCACCATGGCACCCCTCCCATGGTACCCCACCATGGCACCCCCACCATGGCACCCCACCACAGTACCCACCACAGTACCCCAACCATGGCATCCCCACCACAGCACTCCACCACAGTACCCCAACCACAGCACCCCACCACGGCACCCCCACCATGGCACCCCAACCATGGCACCCCACCACGGTACCCCCACCATGGCACCCCACCACAGCACCCCCACCATGGCATCCCCACCACAGCACCCCCACCATGGCACCCCCACCACGGCACCCCCACCACGGTACCCCAACCATGGCACCCCCACCATGGCACCCCACCACGGCACCCCCACCATGGCACCCCACCACAGCACCCCCACCATGGCACCCCACCACAGCACCCCACCATGGCACCCTCATCAAAGGCATCTCCACTGTGACACTCGCACCATGCACTCCCAACTCTGACATCACAGGTACCCCACCATGGCACCCCACCGCAGTGCTCACCCCCTGGCACTCCCTGTAGTACTCCCACAGTTGTACCACTAGAGTGCCATCCTCACCAAAGTCCCCTCAACAGTGTCCCCGAGACACCTCCACCACCGGATCCTTTCTCCACTACCTAGAGAGGGGTTAATTCAGGGCTTTGGAAAGACTGATACTTCAAGCATTGGAAAGATTAGAATCCACTTTCTAGGGGCTGGAGAGATGGCTCCAATCCATAGAAATTGCTCTTGCGGAGGACCAGGGTTTGGTTCCCAGCACCCAGATGGCAGTTCACAGTCATCTGGAACCCTAGTTCCAGGGGATCCAGCAATGTCTTCTGGCCTCTGCCAACACCAGGCATGCACACAGGGCAATATAGACATAAATATAAAATAAATCTAAAATTACAAAAGAATCCATCCTTCTAGTACCTATAGGACTGAGGTAGGGAAGGGAGAGCATTGCTCTAGAACTGGAAAGTGGTGAATAAACTTCCCCCTCTTTTGGGCTGTTCCATAGATTTTGCTTAGCTACCAAGATGAGCCTGCCATGACCCTCTCCAAACCTCAGGTTCAGCGATTAATCTAGTCACTAAAATACACGTTTTAGTCACCATGAATTTATAAAAGTATTAATATTATAAATGCAATTTACTACTACTAATATTAGTGATTATTAGGTGGCCAACATTCATGCCACTACACATATTACACAGATTCCTTCATACAATCCCCACTAACACGCTACACACAAGAAACCATGAAAACATTATTAAGCATCCACACCAAGGACCTCGGGCTTCCGAGGACAGACAGGGCAAGTCCAGTGTGCTCTGGACTTTCGTAAGCACATGAATGGCTCATGTCAGAGAAGTGTGGTGAAGGCAGCCATAGCCCTCCTCCGAAACCCACAGTGCAATTGACATCTTCACAGCTCTGAGGAGTTCAATGGAAAAAGAATCGCTTTGCTGAACAGTTCATGAGACTGGGGGGACAGTGAACCTCCTCCAGAGACACTCCTGACTCCATAAATCGTTGGTGAAAATTGAGTTAATTAGCAGGTTTCATGGTTAACATTGACTTAGGATGTGAGCTAAGGCGTTTTAGAGATCGTGAGAATAAAATGGACAATGGGCATTGATCTTCCATGCGCTGAACTCTCTTATTGTCCATAGGGCCCTTGTTAGCATGTGACCAGCAGTCGGTTACCATGGCAATGTCTGTGTCACGGGAGGACAGACAGAAGTGACACTTTCACATGCTTTGCTTTCTCATACCTAACGGGGGAATTTCTAGTTTTCTCTGTTCTCACAACTTTAAAAGGATCATTTGCTTGTCTTCCTGCATGACTGTCCTGAAATGATGTGAACAAAAGTCCCTGGGAACTCTCCGCCCAGCTGTTGCCGTGTGTGCTTCTTACAAAACAGTGCCCAGACTCCTGTGTTATCACTACCAGATAGAACGTAAACAGCCGAGGAAGCCGTCATTTTATACTACTGATGAATTTCTCACAAGGCGTTTCTGATGCCTGTGCTAAGCTAGCTTACCTGTCTCCAGCGGTCTCCATCTTCAGCTGGCTCTGGTAGGCGATTGCTCCTGCTTCATCGTAGCTGCTCTGGGTAGGCCACGCTGCCTTCCCGTTGACACGCAGCTTTGCAAGATGGCTTCGGAGCCTCTCATTCTCGTATTCCAGCTTGTTAATCGATGGGTACCGTGACTGCTCCTTGTCAGTCAAGTCCATACTCTGGGGAATAAAACAAACCCCCCACTGAATGACCTCACACATGACATGTTTTCCACATATTTGGACTCAGTGTTGGGAAGCCCCTTTTATTTGGCTTTTGTGAACTCTTTGTTCCTCCTGAACGTTTTAAATGTAAAGTGTTAATATAAATAAATTAATTAAACTATATTTTAGAAGACTCTTAATGGCTGCATTACAGAGGTACCAAATCTTGACAACTGAGTCTGTTTCATCAGTGGTACTGTGGCTGCTCATACACAGGCCTGCACTTCAATTCCTTTACAATATGAGAATAAACCGAATGAAGGTGTTTGAGGAGTTTAAAAGGGGAAGTGCTAATCCCACTCAGTACTCTCGTACATTCAGGCCTGAGGGATGGATGGCTCAGAGGCTACACTTGCTACTCTTCTGAAGGACCAGCGTTCAATTCCAGCTTTGGCATCTCATAGCCACTGGGAACTGCAACTCCAGGGGAGCTGATGCTCTTTTCTGGTCTCTAAGGGCATGTGAACACATGAGGCATGTGTGCGTGTGCACGTGCGCACACACACACACAAATCCTTTAAAAAAAATCTCATAAATTCCAACCAACAGTAGACTGAGGATCTTATTTTATGACCCTCACAATCTGATATCACTATTTTGTTAGGTTTGTAAGCGATCTTGCTAATGGTAACTCAACAGCAGCCTTTATCACTGAAGTCGAATAGGTTTTCATGTTCCTTGGTGATTTTCACTCTACAGAATCTCAGTTGCTTTTGTATTCTTTGGTGATTTTCCCACTTTGGAGTTTCTGCTTACCAATATCAAAGTATCTTTTAACACTAGAGGCAGCAGTACAGTGTTTCTCTGGTTGTTGAAAATATGGTTTTGTGGTTTTTAAACATATATTTATGAGGTTTTAATTGTGGTACATGGCATGTTTTGTCTAGAAAAGGACTTTGGGTTCTCTCTCCTTAACTCCTGTCTCTTTGCCTCACATTGCGATTTTCCTTTTTTAAAGAGCTATTAAATATTTACTTTTACTTTCTTCTATTTGTTTTATGATTTCATTATTTCACTTTAATTCTACAGCTTATTTTGAGTTAATTTTGCTATAAAAGTCAGAGAACAGTAAAAATAATAAATTATTCCAATTATTCCAATTACATATTGATTAAAATATTCATGCCCACTGCCGGGTGATGTAACAGATTGCATGCTGGACTGATGTGGATGGAACTGGACTCTGCACTATTTTGCTGTTGTTGATCTTGCAGGTGAGACAGAGCCAATGCTGCACATCTGGAGCAATGTCATTTCAGGGCAGAGATTTGCTGCCGGGATATTAATACACTGCCCAGATTGTAAAATAAAGCATATTTAAATCACAAAATGAATGGCTTAAACAAGAGGCTTAGAGATGTCTCAGGTTGTTTTTGTTTAAAACTATAGGAAGTTTCCAGGGAAAGGGTGTGTGTGTGTGTGTGTGTGTGTGTGTGTGTGTGTGTGTGATGTGTGTGTATTTATGGTCTTCTTGTACTGCTTTGTAGGATAGTCTCTGTTCTCACATAGCAAGTTGTGGGAAAGCTGTGTGTGATGGTCTATTGTCCACTTCTTTCCTTCCATCCTGTGAGTTGACCATCCCAAGCTGCATTGTGGCCTAGGGGACCACAGTTCTCTGGGATCAGAAGGGCAATACCTTAGCACCAAACGTTTGCCTTGGCTAGCCCATCACTTTTGAAGCTCCAAACATTTGCCTTGGCTAGCCCATCACTTTTGAAGCTCCAAACGTTTGGAATTCAAGGCCTAGGAAACTAAATGACTGGCGCTCAGACATTTCTTTTTTTTTTTTTTTTTTTTTTTTGGTTTTTCGAGACAGGGTTTCTCTGTGGTTTTGGAGCCTGTCCTGGAACTAGCTCTTGTAGACCAGGCTGGTCTCGAACTCACAGAGATCCGCCTGCCTCTGCCTCCCAAGTGCTGGGATTAAAGGCGTGCGCCACCACCGCCCGGCTCAGACATTTCTTTTTGAAGTCCCTAAATTTCCAAGCTTTGACAACTGTTCACGTAGAATAACACTCAAAGTCCTCCCACTTTTTCACATTTTGAATAGCTGCACATTGGTAATCAACCATACCATCATATTAATGTCAGCACCGAAAACCAGCTTACAAACCACTTATGCGATACGCACATATGAGCTACTAAAATGTTTACTTGTTTTGTTTTGTGCCAAAGGCTACATCTCCTTACTCTTTTCTTGCACACTACGACAATCTAGGAAAGGCAGAGGATGAGGACTTTGAGGAGAGCATCTAAGCAGCTCACTGATACTTGGAAAAACTTAGCCACCCTGAGCCAGCCAATCTTTCTCCACAGCCAGAGGAAGCTGCCCACAAGGCAGTGACATGCAAAGGGCTTTCCCAGGCATCTTTGATCAACTTTCTTCTTTTCAACAGAAGGAAGTAAAGATTAGGCAACCTTACTTCAGAATTAGACAATCAGAAATGTTCTCAAGTCTGTATTTATTTAGCTAGGACCAATCTCAAGATCACTAATTTCCTGTCTAGAAAGGAAATGGAGTGGGAGCTGGAGAGGTGGCTCCATGGTTAAGGGCACGGGCTGCTCTTGCAGAGGATGTGGGTTTGGCTCCCAGCATGCACATGGTGATTTGTAACTATCCCTAATCCTTAACTCCAGTCCCAGGGTGTCAGATATCCTCTGATCTCTATGGGCAATGCATGAATGCATGCATGTGGTACATAAATATACATGCAGGCTAAAAATAAGAAAGAAAGAAAAAAGAAAATAAAACAGCTGTCATTTTAAAATTACTCAAATATCACAAATGCCAGGAGGCTGAAAATAAGGATGTATATATGTATATATTTTGTTTCTTCCTACTCAGGGTGAAATTTCAGCTCTAATCACTTAATTTTATATTTATATATTCTAATCATTGCTTAAATAATTATCTGAATATGAATTTTTGTACTTGCAGAATTTTAATACATATTAGTAGAGTTTTCTTCATTTCATAACATTTGAGAAGTAACAGAATAAAATAAACAAGGAATAAGAAATTGGTAAACTCCAATAATAAATTAAATAGGGGGCTAGAGAGAGGGGCTGATCTTCCAGAGGACTCAGGTTCAAGTCCCAGCAACTATATAGTGTCTCACAATCATCTGTAACTCCAGTCCCAGGAGACCTGATATTCTATTCTGGCCTCCACAGGCTCTACACACATGTGGTCCACAGACATAGATAGAGCCAAGACAATTACACACACAAAATAAAAATAAAAGTTAAAAAATTTAAAAATAAATGAGGTAATAGTATCTTCAAAGCCATTACTTTTACATGTCAGTAAAATAAACTTGTGTGTCATAACTGAAACAAACGGAAGAAAATGTGTTCTACTATCTAAGCCCAAGCTTAAGAAAGGCAACTGAAACGGGAACTGGGCATGGCAGTTCACGTCTGTGACCATGGCACACAGAGAGTGACGGACAGACCTCACTTCAGATAAAGTGTCACCCTTATGACTATTATTGGTTGAACTGTGGCTTCTTACAAAAGCCTGTTGAAGTCCTACTCCCTCATGATATGACCTTATTTGAGAACAGCGTCTTCTCAGAGACAGTGGCCCTGAAGTGAACACCCAGCAAAAGGGAAATCTGATCTGAGCATCATGGGGTGAGGCAGACATGGGGACAACAGCACACTGAGACAAAGCGCTGGGGTGCTGCTGGAAACACCAAAGACTGTCACAGACCAGCAAAGGGGGGAGGAGAGAAGGGGGGAGAGAAGAAGGGATAGAGGGGGGAGGGGAAGGGGAAGGGAGCCTGCACAGAGGTTAGAGGGAGCATGCCCTGAGGACTTCTAGCCTCCTCCCAGAGTCCTGCTGTCCTAAGCACACACTCTGTGATATCAAGTTAATTTAGAACTAGGAAGATTTATCCCTGGAACCTACATTGGACAGAAACTGGGAAATATGTCGACCATAGTGTCTGACACGTTGACAAATGCAAGGGGAAGAATCCACACAGTCACCTCTGTCGCCAAGGCCCTGACAAGTGCTAGCAGCTGCATTTCATAACAGGGCAGAAAGAACGACACAGGATCCTGGACTGAAAACAAATTCACACCCCACAAACCTCCAGAAGTGTGACATTTATAGTCAGAAACTAGATAATTTGCTTGTGAGTCCTGCTGCGACTTAGATTTTCTCAGAGGTCCTAGTAAGGACATCATGACAATGACAGGGATGGGTGTGAGCTCTGGAGAAGAGGAGAGAGCCCAGGAGCTACACTGTGCTAACAAAGTTCCTCTAGCAGAGCAACTCTCAGCCCTGAGTCGTGGTCCCTTTGGAGGTCCAATGACCCTTTCACAGCGGTCAGTTTAGACCATTGGAAATATCAGATATTTGCATTATGATTCCTAACAGCAAAACTACTGTTATGAAGTAGCAATGAAAATAATTTGATGGTTGGGGTCATCACAACGTGAGGAACTGTATTAAAGCGCTAAGAAGGTTGGGAGCCACTGCTCTAGAAGGAATACATAACGTGGACCTCCTTCTATGCTAGCAATTAGCTGCTTGATGTGGCGAAAGCAGATATTCTATTTATAACAGCAAGAAGAATTGTAAGTAACTTGGGAAATGGTTTAAAGGAAGGAGACAGGAGCTATTCAAAGAAAATTGTATTATTGGGAAATGTATTATAAGGGAATGGGAATCATTCTATATCTTATTATAACGAAAGCTTTGTCTTCCAAGTTAATACAAAAACGAATTCAATTCCAGATAGAATCCACAGGAAATTACAAGGAGAAACCTGGCGCGTTGAGCTTAGTCTATATGAAAATTTTAACTGTGCTATTACACATTGCCTTTCAAAGTATAATTTAAATGAATTGAACAATTGGATGGAAAATATAAAACCTCTGAAAAAGTATGAAAAGGCACAGATACATGTGGAAACCCTGTCACCAAAGACAGCAGCTCCACGTATATCCATCAAGGCAAGTGGTTTCTGGCAAGTCAAAGTCAAACTTCTTTGGCAAAAATACAAAGTTACAGAAAACAGACTTTAAAAAGGCTTCAATAAATGGACAAGTAAAAAAAAAACTTACATCAGCGAAAATATTTACAAAGTATATCTAATTCATATTGTTATAAACTGCCAAGAGGTGCAGGAAACGATTTCCCCACCTATGGCAGGGAAATGAAAATCAAAGTGCTATAGAAAAAATTGCTGTAGTAATAGTACCGGCAGCGAAAAGCACAGCGATGAATGAGAAAGATGATAATGGCATTAACATCAAGACCCACATATCCTGCGAGCCAATGGTTCCTCCTCAAGGGAGCTGCTCCAAGATATATGTGTTGGGATTTTGTAATGACCGATTTTTCCAGGTGAGAATATGAAAACAGTCAAATACACTAGGGCTAAAATACTTATGAAAACCAGTCTAATAAGGTTTGATATATCAGCACTGTGGAATATTAACCACCCACTGTAAAGGACAGAATATGCTTGAGCCAGTTGGTGTGGAGAGGCAAATCACAGAAGTGTGACATGCAGAGTTATGTGAACCTAATATTTCAAAAATAATTCTATGCATTTCTGTGTGTACATTTGTGCGTCTTGTGTGTACAGGGCCCTGAGGGGAGCAGAAGATGACGTCAGATACCCTGGAACTGGACTTGGCAGGTAGCTGTGAGCTGCCCTGTGGGGGTGGGAACTGAATCAGATGCTATCTATACAGGAGCAGCAAATGCTCTTAAACTGTGAGCCATCCCTCTATGCCTGTGACACTTTATTTTTTAATAATAAAGATCCCCAAATAAGCATGTATGTGTGTTTCTAGAGGTGTCTAAATATCCAAAGTGATAAATACTAATGAGTAGTCACTGTATACTGTCCGGCACATGGGACATGATGTGGAAGATGGGGTGGGAAGGCTAAAAGTAAGAAACCGTGCCCTGAAGCCACCTGCATGCACACTGTGGTTCATTCACAATTACCAACAATTTCGGCGAGGGTCATTTTCCCAGGACTTGCTGACTTGTCCAGCTGTGCACGTACAGCTCGAGGTCAGCTCTAGGCAGCACCTGAGTTTCACATCTACTTTGTAGGAGACTCTCTCTCCCCACCTTCTCTGTGGGAACGCTCAGGAACAAGCTACAGGGGCCACTACTTGCTTGCCATCACAGAGCCCTCTGCTGCCCAAGTGGGGCTGGGGGGAGGGGTGTGGTAATTAGCGCTACTTTATATATCTTTGTGCAGTTCAGTTCTTAGAAAATCAAATAATATGAATGAGCAAAGCCAAAAGCCTACAGGAGCAGAGTGAAGCCCCTCAGCAGGGCTCTGGTGACCTGGGATAGACACAGACAAGCACGTGTGTGTCCCATGTTGGGAATGAAAAGGCAGAGATGACAGGCAGGGTTTTAATGAAGCAGAGAGGGAGACCAGCAAGCTTCCCTTTTCATCCAGCTGTGCTCCAGTCACAGGGTCCACAGCCAGGCTCAAGGAGGAAGGGAGAATGCTTCCAGTTGCTTCTACTGTCTTGATGCTGGAATACGGACTCATGTGAGAACAGGTGCACAAGATAGAAATAAACACAACATTCGCTCTAGAAGGGGCCTGGCCGAGGCCCCAACCCACTGGCTCACATTATGGCTAAAGGGACAGGCCAACTTAAGCAACTATGAGGCCCAAATTTTCCTATCTTACCTTTCTGTTCCTTGAACAGTTAAAAAAAAATAGTAACAACAGTAGGATTTTCTCTGAGTGAGTAAAAGAAAAGATAGCAAGGCATGCTAATAGTTCAATATTTCGACCAATAAAAGCTCTTTTACAAAAACCAGTCGTGGACTGCTACATCAGACACAGGAGCCAAATGAGAGGCTTGGGGCCATTTAACCTGTTTGTGAGACCAAGTAGAGCCAGGAGCTAATTCATGTATTCAGTTAACAATCACTGAACACTTGCTTTGTACCGGAAGTCCTGAGCTGTTGGTCATGCCAACTTCCTCCTTGTCATCCAGTTGAAAGGGGCAAGCCATAAAACAAGTCAGAGGCATTTACGAACCAAGCAAGGACAGCCCTAATTGTTTTGATTCGGGTTTGTGGGGAAGGCTTCACTGAGCATAAGGTTGGCACTGAAGTTGGGCCGTCTAGGATATGGGGTTTCAGAATTAAAAGTCAAGAAACTGCATGGTCTGCATGTCTGGGAAGTGGTCAGAATCGAGCCCAAAGCAAGTATCCCGGCCTGGGCGAACCATGGCTGGAAGGGAGCGCCCAGCTGGAGGGCGCATGTCCAGTGGCCACACCAAGAGATCAGCCCCGACAAGACAACCCCCTCCTGTTCAGTTTGGGGGAGTGAATTCAGCGCATTACCAAGTACCGAGCAGGGTCTAAGTCTCCCATCATTCCTTTCAGGTGCGTGTTTTCTGTTCGGACAGCTTTGTATCTCATATCCGAGACCTGAAAGATTAGTAGACAAAAGGCACACGTGAAACTCGCGGAACTAGTCATCTTGTTCATTAGCTCTGTCCCATGGGTTCGAATCCTTTCTGTGGCAGCAAAAAGGGGGCCGCCTGCCGGGGTCCCCTGTTCCCTCTCCCGGCCACTTTTCCTGTTTGAGCAGTGCTAGATTTAAAAAACTTAAATAATGATTTACTTTTTTTCCCCTACCAAGCCCGAGATTCCATTTCTCATGTATTGGAACTGTAACCAGAAGGGTCAGGATTTTAAAATCCCTTCTTGAAGAGATTGCTCACTACGCATTTTCAATGCCCGATTAACTTTTACTGCAAGGAGTACATGGCTTAATTTGTTCCTTCTGGTGTTTTGGTCGCATTTCCTCGCCTGCCTAGGACTTCATTTTGTGTCCTTTTTCTTTCCCTGATTTCTACCTGAATATTGGATTGATGGATGTTTGCTTCCCTTCCTGGCCTGTTCTTTTGTATATCTAAGGCTCATTTCTATATAAAACTCTTGCTTTTGAAAGATTTATTTTTATAAGTTTTAGAATATATGCTCATTGACAAAATCTAGAAAACATGGAAATATGAAAATGAGACTCATGCATGGCGGCTGCCCGCTCTGGCCATCTGCAGAGTGCCCTGCCCACAGTGCCCTGGCAGTCGCTGGTTTCCTGAGTATGGCACAAATTGGTCAGTCTAAGGCCACTGACTGGATGGAGGCCTAATTTTTCCTGTTTTTAACTGCTCTTGTGGAGACTGTCTTGGTTCATGTTTTATGCTCTAAAAACACTTGGTTTTAGAGTGAAGGACCATACATCCCGTGCTGTCAAAAGCAGGCTATGAATTTGATTATTTGTAAGAGAGCAGGGAGGTTTAAAAGATAAACCGGGGAGGAGGGTGGCGTGAGCATCCCTTGTAGCATCGTAACAATCAAAGCTTGCAACCTCTGCGGTCTCTGGGGACGCACTGTGTGCTGAGTGGACGTTTAGTTAATACGTGCCGATTTTATTCTGTAGCCTCCATGTTTAAGACATAAATGACAATCTATTAATGTGTGTGTATATCGGGGGGTGTTAGTGGAAAAATCCTATTGAAAACAACTGCGGAAAGAAGCAGGGTGTACGTGACGTGGGAGACAGCTGCAGGAGAATGCCAGCATGGGACTTGGCCTTGCATGCGCTGTCTTTAGGTCCCTAGTGTTCCTTTGATGATACTTTGTGGAGTGGTCCAGGGTTTCAGGGGCACCCAAGGCTCCTGACAGTGGAGGAGAGGGTGAGGATGGGCCGGGTCAGCCCTGCGCACATACCTGTTGCTTTGATAACATTTTTTCCTTTATTTCCAACTCTATCTTTAGCTGTCTTTCCAGAAGGGCAGCTTTCTTCCTGACAGTTGCTATAGTGATCTCCTTCTGGTGGAGCTCCTGGGTGAGGTCCGAGATCTCGTTCCTCATGCGTTCCTGTTCGGAGCATCGGTCTTCCTCCTGATAGAGCTGGCTTCTCATCTGCAGGGAGAGTGACCAGAGACGTGACCAGCCTGCTCACTCACAGAGGAGCTGCAGCTTGTGCTGGACTCCCCCAGTCTTCCTACCTAGAGTGTCTGCAGCCCATGGTGTCCCCATCTGACCCGTGCCAACCGACAAGCAGCGCATAAAGTTCAGTTTCCTCCCAACCCCAAAGTCCTTTGCTTTCTTGTAGTGTGCCAAGTGTCACTCAGCTTTGGTACAGACTTGACAGAAAATCTTACTAAGTCCTAGGCTTTGTTTTTGAGGCAGGGGCTACCTACATAGCTCAGACTGTCCTTTGGATTCTCATGCCTTGACCCCTGAAGTTCTAAGATTATGGGTGTACAAGACCAAGTCTGGACATCAGGACCTTATTACAGAGAAAAAGAAAAAGGACCTAAGAAGGGAAGCAACTTGCTCAAATCATACAAAAAGTGTCAGATTTGAGACTGGAAATCACGGTTCTCGGTTTTAATTAAGGTTTTTAAATGAGACAAGTGTAAATCCCACTGTGCTAGCTGTGACCCCACACTGCGTCTCAGAGTCACGAAGATACTAAGCTTAGTGTGTTGGTAAGAATGTCTTACTGGCCTCTCCCGACCCTTGGAGTGTCTCCACCCTCGACTTTCCAAATCTTGCTGGGCAACAGCCCAGTTCACCCTCTCAGATGCCCTGCTCTTTGTTCCTGTCGCTCCCACCTTGGCCACACCCCCAGCATTGCTCACTGCTTCTCACCCTTGGGAGTCACAGATAAACTATGCATGATCCCTCTCCCACATAAGGGGCAGGGGAGAAAGATAAACAATTTATCTTATTTTATATTTTTAATATCTAAACAATAACCCTTTATTGAAAAGGGGTTAGTTTAAATGGCTACAAAGTTGAAGTGTAAAGTGTGTACATTTCTACAGGTACAAGTTAACTTCTTAGTGAGAAAGCAAATATTTATTAGCAAAATATGTTTAGATTTGGATGGAAAAACTGAAGGGGGATTTAGAATTGTGGCTGCAAGATCTTCCAGCACACGTTCACATTGTCATCCTTCGATGTCGGCTGGCTCTCAGTGGCCCCCTTAACTCACAAACACGGGGTTCACACTGAATGCTTGAAAATGCTTTTGTTTAAAAAACAAAAAAACCAAAAAACGCAAAAAACTTTCTCCAATCAAATTAATATTAAAATAACCCCAACAGAGGGTTCCACGGGTGCACTCCATAGTCATCAACACTTTTCTTGGTAGAAACTTCACACAGTTACCCCCAACCATTCACAGATCACAACAGTGAAGGGGCAAAATGAGCAAACGTATTATTTTCTTAATTTATAACAATTTTTAAGTCTCATTTTATTGGTACTATTGATTTTTGGCCTGAATTACACACAAATCCCCATCTCATCATCAATCAAGCACTTTCTGCTGCAGCAAAACGACAGCAGAGACCTAGCACCTGCTTTGCTTCCTCCGCACCACCGTCTCCCTCATTTGCCCGTTTCTGTGGCCATTAACTGACGTTACGAGACAGTGCCAGAGCCGATAAGCCAGGCGCGGCTCTGCTCACTGCTGGCAACACAGATCTGAAAAGCCTTTCATCCATGCCACACAGACATTTCACTACACAAACCGAGGAAAACGACAGTGGCGGAAAACAGATGAGACAGTCTGCACATAAAAGACTGCTATTTTCCTCCCAGTAGAAAACCACTGAAAACGGGAAGAGTTAGAGGAAGACCGGGCAGGAAATTTGGGCATCAAGCGGCATTTTGTGCAAGAGCACCCCCAGTCACAAGCCTGGGTTCCGATCTAGGCCAGCCAAGGACCACGATTCCCACTGCCATGGCAGCTCTTTTGCACCGGTTATACATTAAAGTGCAGTATAAAACATAAACATTTTGGTTTCTTTAAAAAAGTATTCCTTTTAGTTGAGTGGATAGTTTACTGACTCTGACTGTGTAACGAGTCTTGTTACACTACGAAGCTGGAGCTCACTGCTGCTTTGGTTTTCTCCACAGCACAGCACAATCAGCATCCACAGTATAAAATCCTTGTAGTGCGTTCTCTACAGAGGTCTGAAAATGATCTGGCACAAGAATCCAGAGCTCTTAAAGTTCAACCCTGAAATCCTGCTTTTTAAAAGCTATTTCAGTATAAACATGTATCTCATTAGATAAATCTCCTCCGTTCTGCCTGGTTAACAGACAAATGTGCAGATGAATTAACTGCACTAACTACAGCAGCAAAAGTGGTTTTAGGTGTTCTGCACAAATATAAAGTTAACAGTGAGCTTCGTTCTACTGAGCAAATATGCTGCCACCAAGTTTGCACAACCACCTCTGTTACAGGTACGCCATGTCCACCACACAGGAACATTCTGAGCAAAGACATAAATCAAGAGTACTAGTCAATGATTAGTCAGGCCAGCTAAATCAAAGAAATTCACTATTAAATTATACATGTTGACTGATTTTTAGAAAAAAAAATTCTAACATTAGTGGTTAAGCAAGAAGAAAATCAGGATTTACCTCACAGAATATAAAATGTGACATAACAATGAAATATAAATGTTAAAAGTACTTCATACCAGAGGGTAAAAAAAGAGAAAAGAACCAAAAAACCAAAACCATCAAAAGTTAAAACAAACAAACAAAAAACCAAAGCAAAGTCCCAACTGAAATCCTCAGGAAGTTAATCTGGATGGGCACTTTCAAGGGTGTTAAGAAAAGATCCCTCTCCCGCATAAGGGGCAGGGCAGAAAGATAAACAGGTATTTATAGCACAGGGTGGTAACTGATGTTTGAGAAATGTCTTGGATGGTGCATAGCCCAGCTGGGAGGTGCAGGGGGGGGGGGGGGGGGGCAGGGAGCTTGTGTTAGGATGGTCTTCCCAAAGGAGCCATCATCAGGAAAGTCCTGAAGGGTAGGTAGAAGCCAGAAGGCCAGGTGAAAGGAATGCAGCCAAGGGTGGGGCCAGAGAACTGGGTTCACTGAGGGAGCCTGGAGTGTTTTCATCCTCTGTGCTCCAAGAAGTAAGGCCAGAGAGGGAAATCAAGAGAATCCACAGACGTCTATGAATATACTCGGACACTTAGAAGGAAGAAGTGACTCTTTTACATTTCCGTTTTTAAATACAGTGTGGATCTCTAAAGGAAGAAGGGTCTCTTCCCTTTTTGTGAAACTGAATTGGGATTTCACTATGCCCACCTGGCTCTCCTTTTCTAAGCACTCTCTTTGTGTCCGGCTGGTCTCCTTATCCAGTCCCGTAATCTCATGTTCTAGTTACAGTACTCATGAAAGGGAGTCACTTTCGAGAACCTGTGCCCCATCCGTCCTGGGCAACACACTGGGATGGCCAGGGTTTAGGAGTGACACCCAGAGAAAGAAGGTCTAATGCAGGGGGCCACCTGGGTCCCAGAGGCCAGTGTGCTGCGTCCTAGGCTAGGCACCACCCACTCTTCTCTGATCCTGCTCTGATTACTAAGATTAGACATGTGACTTAGAAATCACATGATCTTAACTTTGCCACTCAGCAAACACGAACCAGGGGCATGTTGTCCAGCTCCCCAAAGCAAGAGTCTCAGGGATGGGACCTAACCCCAGTATATGTGACGGATCTCTCTCTCTCTCTCTTTGTGTTTTTGAGACAGGGTTTCTCTGTAATTTTGGAGCCTGTCCTGGAACTTGCTCTGTAAACCAGGCTGACCTCGAACTCACAGAGAGTGATGGTTCTCTTTAAATTACATTTGCTGGTGTGCTCACGTGAATGCCATGGTGTACGTGTGGAGGATCTGAGAACTCACAAGGGTTGGCTCACTTTCCTACCATGAGTCTGGGCGATAGAACTCAGGCAGGCAGGCTTGGCAGGAAGGCTCTCGGTTTACTCGGCCGTCTTGCTCACTCCCTCTGAATCTCTCTGATTCATCCCTCTCTAGTTTCCATCCTTATAGTTTATTTGGTGAACCAGCTGATTGTTCTGCAGCTTGATGGTCTGGAATTTACTGTTTATGTCCCTGTGGTGTATCTTAGCATGGTCCTCTTCAAAATGAAACTCAGAAAATTAAGAAAATGAATATGCTATTCTGAAAGAGGATTAAGAGTTTTTATTAGTTTATAGTTGTTAGATATTAAAACAACATGCTCTTCCACAGAGCCTTTTTCTAAATGAGATTGATTTATCTGTGCTTCCAATAACATGGCTTCTTTTTAATGTGAATTGTATCACAAAATAAGTAACGAAAAACAGCTCTGTACCCACAAAAGAAAAACCACTCACAAGACTCATAGTGCATGGCACTTGTTAGTGTCATTACAATGGAATGGAAATGTTCTTTGTAGATACTTCTGGGAGCTGCAGCTGGTTACCTCAGCCATCCACTACCGCCCTGCACAGCGGCGCTGCAGCCTCTAGGGGCCTGGGAGATCTGTACCTTGGCCTCTCTCTACCTCAGAGTCGGACTCCAAGGAGTCCTGATTTTACTCTGTCTCTCTGAATTGGTTGGACGTCTCTGAGCTCCAGGAGAGTCTAACTATACATGGCGTTAGTCACTCCTTCTACCATGACACAGTCTTTGGACATATCAGTAAAGAGCAGGTTTTGGAAGTTATCTTTTTAAAATCAGTGAACTCAGTTTTATGGGATTGCGTGGTATCAGTGTTCAGAACAGGACAGCAACAGCAGCTGCTCTGTTTTCTGTGCTGGACCTGCTTCAGGTCTCAGGAGCTCTGCCAGGGTCTGTCTTTTGAGGGGATGGAGGACAGAGACAAGGTCTTGACGTTTAGCCTAGGCTAGCCTCAGACTTGCTGCAATTCTCCTGCTTCAACTTCAAGAGTGTTAGGATTAATGGTGCGGATTACCACACCCATTCAAAACCTTTCACTGCGACGTATTTCTTATGGACGCTGGTGGAATTACAAGGAGGATATATTGGCTGTAGGAGGATGAAGAACATAGGTTTCATATGAACCATGACCTCCTCATCTTAGGTTTTTAGCCCCGCACAGTCGGTGCTGGGCCCTTAGAAATGCGGGTGTGGCCCAGACCACAGTAGGCCACATCTGGCGGGTGTTCCCAGCCAGGCTTTGTTCACGCATTAGGTTGCATTATTAGCTCATGGTAGACCACATCTGTCGGGTGTCCCAGCCAGGCTTTGTTCAGGCATTAGGTTGCATTATTAGCTCATGATTTTTGACAGAGGTAGGGACGTAGTCTCTGTTGTGAGGTAGTCTACATTTGAAACTTGGGTTTGCCACCTATTGTCTGTGTAACATGGGAGAATTCAACTTCTCTGTGTCTCAGTCTCCTCTAATGTAAAAAGAGGATTGACATAGATCCCATGTTTAAAGATGATTGCGAGGACTGAGTGTTAATCCTTGGGACAGTTTGTTCCTGGCACATGGTAAGAACCACAAGCATGTCAACAGATATTGGCTCATTTCACCCCCATCATAAATACCTCGAGGTGTTGGAAGTTTTGTTTCCCTATCCTCTGAGTTGAAACAATCCCTCCCACCCTGAAAACACAGCTCATAAGACTTAGGCAACTATCTACCCCCTGCAAGGTAAGGCCCAGGGCACCCAGAAAGTTGTAAGATCCCCAAAGTCCAATCACTAATTTCAGCAGTTAACAGTTGCTTAGACAGGAGACTACAGTGGAGCTGCCAGCCAGCCAGGGCTGCAGCCTCTCTGATGCATTTCCCTCCTGCAGGGCCCTTTTCAGTGGTCCAGCTGCCTCTGAATCACACACGGCCCTGCAAACATGCGCCCACTGCCGTAGGACATTAATAAACTCACTGGTTTACTAAATGAGCCCTGAGTGGAATCCTTCCTGCGGTCTACAGTCGGTGCCCTCTCTGGAGAGACAGACATTTGTTCATTGTGTCGACGGTCCCCCAAGTCCCCCATGCTGAGCACAGGCTGGCTCTCTCAAGGCACCTCTACATTTCACCTGCAGCTGCCCGCTGGGAGACAACCCAAGATTTGTGTTCACACAGACTAACAGAATTATCCGCTTGGTAGATCATTTCTTTTGGAGAAAATACAGCAGGAGAAAGAAGGGAGCGTGAAGGGAGATTTTAAAGCCAATTTTATGCAGAGACTTTAGAGCTGAAAGATGGATCTCATCATACTCCTTACTTTGTTTAATTCCTTTTCATGATTTGGTTGATCTGAGACCATTGCAAACAACTCTCTCCTTTTCCTTTCTGGTTCTTTAGTAGAAGGGGAATATGACGATTCAAGTCTACAAATTAAAAATAAAATAGAAAACACTTAAGCTTAACTTGGCGAATTGCTAATTTTATTGTCAGTCTATGTCACTGGCCGCGTAGAGACAGATCACTATATTATCAACACTAATAGCTAAAAAATTGCAAATTCTAATAATTCCAGCCCTGAGAATATCTCTCTTTTTTGAATGGGAGTGGTTTAAATGGGTGAAAAGGTAGCAGTTAACAGGCTTTCAATTATATATTAAAATAATCAGGTTACTAGGGTTGCATATGTACATAAGACTTTTAAAAAGTATTTATTTATATATTTTATGCACCCAAGTTCTTTGTTTGTATATCTGCAGAAGAGGGTATCGGATCCCGTTACACATGGTTGTAAGCTACCATGGATTTGCTGGGAATTGAACTCCAGACCTCTGTAAAAGTAGCCAATGCTCTTAATCACCAAGGCAGCTCTCCATTCCCTGTAGGTAGAATTTTGAATAAGAAAAGACTTCCTCTTGTAATAAAATAGCTTGGGACTTGGAAATACACTCAGCTGCTGGCACATCGGGTGCTGATGTAGTGACACAAACATACGTCAGAGTCCAGGAGAGCACACAGTCACCAGAGCGCTGAATGATGACGTCTGACAGTGTGGCCAGGGAGGCGACTCAGACGCGCCCAGTGTTTGGTTATTTGCACATAAAATGGAACAGCAGCCTCTTGTCAATACTGGGGTGGGGCAGTGAGGGAGGGAACTCCCAGGAGGACAGTCCCACTTGGTGCTCAGAGAAAGGCAGCTAGTGAGGACCACTTCTCTGTCTGGGAAACTGGAGCCAGTCATTACAATACAAAGTAGAGCAGGGTGTGGGAGGGGCGAACAGAAGCTCCAGGAAGTTAGGTGAGGTCGCCACTGCAGTCTGCTGTGACTCGGTAGCAGTCAGTTGTGAGTGTAAGCTGGCCTTCCAGTGACATCAGAAACACAGAGCACACGATAAAACCACAACTCCAAATCTGAGCAATCGTGGAGAAATAATTGATTTAAAAATTGGAAATAAAGCTTCACTCAGAAAGTACAAATTCATAGCAGCCTCCCTAGTGTACAGGTGTCTAAGCTGGGCTGATCTTTCTGTCCACACCCCCTCCACACACTCCCTGGCCTATAGGTGTCTAAGCTGGGCTGATCTTTCTGTCCACCCCCCATTCGAGTTTATGTAGGCTAACAGCGTGTGAGTGTAATTGCTACTGATTTATAATGATCCTAGAAGAACCGACCACTGTCAGCTTTACTGTGAATGTTGTCTTCTCCTCCATATGTATAAGTGAACATGCTTCTCACATAACCACAGTACACACTACATGCTATCCGTATGATCATAGTACACACTACATGTTATTTTCCAGGGCCCATATGTTTCTCAGGGATCTTAACCACTGGGCCATCTTTCCTTGTTCCCATATCCTACAACTTTGAAGAAATAATTACTGTCTGAAAAGCAGTAACAATTATCTTCCGGTAAAATAGCCTTGATCATTTAGCTATTCAGATTTTAAAAATCCTATCATTCGTTTCATTAACTTGCTGATTCTGAGAAGAAAGTTCCACACCAGCAAATTGTTAAAGACATCAGACCATCTCTTCAGAACCTCAAGCACCGAGAATTCTCAGAAGACCTCCATTGGGTGGCTGTGAAAGCCACAATACATGTCTGCTCTTGAGGAAAAATTTGTGTTAGTAATAACTTTTAAAAAAGAGATTTATCTTATTTTAAATTACGTGTATGTATGTGTGTGTGCACATGAGCACAGGTGCCCTCAGAGGACAGAGGCGCCAGGGCCCCTGGAGGTCAGCAATGTGTTTATGAGCCACCGGACCTGGATGCTGGGAATGGACCTAGGGTCCTCTGGAAGAGTAGCAAGCTGCCTCGGCACCGAGTCATGCCTCCAGGACAGGCACTAGCTCTGTCTGTGGAGCTGCAGGTCGGGAGTGCAGTTACCACGCCATCAGCAAGAGGAAAGGTTAGTGTCAGGCTTATAGGCGACCAAAGCAGAGACAATAAAAGAGTAAATCTCATTTCCCTGCAAATTTATAATTAAACACCAGGTCTACACTGTTTTCCTATTAATATCCTAAAGAATACACGGTAATTCAAATAAACTTTGTTCAAATATGAAGCCTTCAAATGCACACACACACATCCTGCCTTGGGAAAGTTCCTCTCAGGTGAGAGCTCTACCTTTTCCTGTTATCGTGAGCAGTCTGGAATTCTCCCATTTTCAGCAGCTCCCTGTGCAAGTGCAGTCTTTCCATTTCTATAATCCTCAGAAGATCATCACGTGACTGTAGCTCATTCTTCACCTCTGACAGTCCTGCTTCCATGGCCTGCATTAAAAATTTTTGACGTTCATGTTAGAAGTACAATGCATGATACATTAAAAACTAACATCTAGCCCTCAAAACAATACAGGACGTCACCATTGTCCATCAGATCCTACTGTTGAAATACTGGTTGTAAGACCCGGGGAGATCAAGCCGATAGCTCCCTCCCTGCAGGGCAGCTTGCATAGTGCCAGAATATACTATGCGGGCTGCTGTGCGAGACAACTAGGCAGTGGTATTACCCAGCGGGAGACCCTGCATGGCACCAACATGCCAAGCAACATGTGCCTGCTGGTGCAATAGTGGCACGGATGCTATGTTGACAACCAGGCCCATTCTGATTGGATCTGGGGCTTGCTCCACAGGAGGCCACTCATATCTGGGATGATGGGGAGATCACAAGTCCCAGGGAGAAGCTACTGTTGTTGCTTTGCTGACCAAACATGTTAAAGTGCCTTCTGAATATTTGTTTATATCCATAAGTCAGTGGTGTTCTCGACCTTGGTCAGAGAAGCTTCTTTTTGCAGTGGGCGCTGGTTAACTCAGACTGGTCAAAATGCTGAGAATAAGTGACTGTGGGCTCAGCCCTAAATGGGACATTTTATCTCCCACCCTCGAGGCTCAACAAGGAGTATTTGACATGATGTGTAGTGCACATGGCCTGGCGGCTGTGCTCATGAGCTCACGGCAGCCGTGGCTAACTGTGCAAGACAGGGCCTTGTACATCACTGGGGAGAGAGGGCTCCACTCCTCCTAGGGAAGCTATGGGTAGTGATGGCTTCTGGGAAAAGGCAAGTCGTTGTCTTCCATGATGTAGCCATAGGGAAGGTGCCATGTTATAGTATATAAGTTCACACCCATGGAAGCAATCCTAATGACACCCACAAGGTCACCTCCGCACACTGACACACACACACACACACAGACACACACACTTTCATACTCTCACACACATGCATACACA
>JABTXL010005776.1:2575057-2593339 GCA_025134845.1 Neodon shergylaensis | reverse complement strand
CTCATATTCACGTCCTTTCACAAATACACACACTCTCACACACACATTTTCTCTTTCACAAATACATACACACTCTCACATACACATTCTCTCTCATACACACACTTACACACACACATGCTTGAATGTAGTCATATTCACACACATGACGGTAGGGAAAGGACCCGTTCAGAAGAAGGAGGGATACAGTGGGGAAGGTGGGTCTTGGAGAGGATAATGGTGGTGAAAATGACTGAAATTCACCATATACATGTATGAAACTATTAAATAATTTAAAAATTAAAAATTGACGCTTAAAAATCAATGTACTTAATTTTAAGTAAGGCATGTTTACTCTTTTGTTTCCTCATTGGACAAGTCCTCAGTGAGCTTCTACATACTCTGGGGGCAGAGGCTAGTCACCCTCAGAGAGCTCACGGCCTGGACAAAGACAAAGAACAAATGGCCAAGCCACCTCAAAGTAGTCACACCGTGCAAACCTGAAGCCATGCAGTTTGAATAAAGTACAAAGTGTGAACTCTAATCAATGCTGCTACTTTCTGATTAATGATGAACAGGAAGTAAATGACAGATAATCTCACAACCAAAGCCGGCACTCAGCTTTCCCGCCAAAGCTGGCAACACCATGAGTTAGGAGCCTTGGTCCTCTCCCGCCCATGACAGTCAAGCTTCGCTCAATTATCCAGGAATAGCAATGACCCTCTGGGCCTGTCTGTGCAAGGCCTACGCAGTTCAGAAGTGGAGCAGAGATGTGGACAGGAGAGAAAGGGCAAGGGCAGTGGCCCAGGCTCCTCAGCCAGTGGAGAGAGAACCTGCAGACCAGCCTCCTCCTGGCGCAGGAGGGAAGAACAAAAGGACGGAGGAGGTTCTGCATTTGGGTGGACGGGGAGGTTCGGAGCCTGGCTGAGTGTTGGGGAAGGGAGGAGGTGTCAGAAGTGGGGTTACAGACAGGCCTTGGCATCACTGACAGGGCAGATGACCCCATTGCAGGCATGAGCACGGCTTGTGGGATGAGCTGCCGCACAGTGCTGGCAGGAAACTGAGGAGCCACACAGTGAGTGGCTCCTGTGGCTGGGTTCGTTCCTCTGGCAAGTTCCCCAGGTTCACCACGCTGAACTACATCTATTCCTATTCATGGCTGAATTATATCCCATTCATGGCTATACCACATTCTGAGTTTCCACTCATCAGTCGGTACACATTGTGGGCTAACTCTGCTTTTCGGCAGTCATGAGCAATGAGTCCGCTTTACTGATGGGAGTTCTTAGGAAGTTTCCTTAAAACAAAAGATTTCAGTTACAATTCTTTTCCAAGGGCCTGGGTTTGGGAAAAAACTGATTGCAATACTTAGCCACACACATTTCTGGTGACTCAGAAATGAGTTGAAAAACACATTCAAAATGATGTCTTATGAGATAAGTTTAGATATTCTCTGTTTTGAAAAGTGGGGATTTCTCAGGTAGAATTTAAATTTCAAAAACTAAAGAAGCATGGACCACAGTAGAAAGCAATTTACCTTAATGCAAAAGCCACCTGCTATGTTATGCAGGTGAAGAAGGGACAGCCTGGACACTCTACTTTGTGGAATTCCCACCATGGAACATGAATAGCAAACAGAGAGTGGGCGTGTCTTTCCTGGGGGAGAGAAGTGGGGCAGTCCCTACTCTAGGCTGGTGACCTGAAGTGTCAGGATGACGGGAGTGGTCTGCTCTGTTTCTTGAAAACGTGCCCTGAGTATCCAGGAGAAGCCCGCTGTGCCCTGAGTACCCAGGAAAAGCCCGCTGTGCAATGATACCGTGCCACAGGTGCAAGAATGTAAATAAATATGGACATTATTGGAAATAATGATTTGACAGATAAATAGGCAAAATAGACTGTAGCTGGCAGAATAATGCAAATTGGCTGAAAAGTATAAGAGCAATCAAGGAGGATTTGTTGATATTGACAAATCTAGAACTTCTATCTTCTTGCTTTGGATTCAATAAGCCTGAGTTGACATGAGAATTAATGGATTTTTAAAACTAGGAGATTGTTTTGAAATTGGTACAATTTTGCATGAAAGTCAAATCAATTATTTGTCCATGTGTCAAACATCTGGGGAAATGACTGTTACTGGGACATTTACAAGCATGTCTGGAGCAATCTGTGCACTGGAAGCTCCTTTTAATTTTGATATTTTATGAAAACCAAATATAGATCAGGCATCTAGCAGTGCAGTGTAGGTGTGCTGTAGGTGTTACACGTACACATAGATGAGGCATCTAGCAGTGCAATGTAGGTGTGTTGTAGGTGTTACACATACATAGATTGTTGATGACTTAGTATGAAAGCTGTAATATATCTCATTAACAATTTTTACGTTTTGATTACATCTTAGATGACAATGATTTGATATACACACTACTTATATCAATTTACTCCTTTCGCTCTAGTTTTTAATGTGATACAAGACAATTTCAGCCAAGGCTGGGGCTGGAGCTCGGCTGGTACAGGGCTTCATTCAGTGTGCACGAAGCCCTGGCTTCTGTCCTGATCGCAGCAGAAACAGAGTGTGGTGTTGTGCACCCCAGCTCCCAGTTCAGGAAGTGGAGGAAGAAAAGCTTACGATCACCTCAGGCTACATAGGGAGTTTATTAAGGGCAGCCTGGGCTACACAAGACCCTGTCTCAAAAAACAAATCAATGAAGCAAAGCAAAAAACAATAACAAACACTCCAGAATTTCAATTAGACCTATGGTTGGATTTTACTTCTTTTGGATGGTGCTGCTCTAGCTCTCAGTGATGCATTAACAAGCAAATGAGAAGTTAACTTTCCCAGCAGAGATATCTGAAAGACAGAGTCACTTATCTTTGCCATTAATCGCTAGTGGAGATTTAAAAGCATGAGGGCGTGTAGGATGTAAATAAACATGAGGTGTGTGTGTGTGTGTGGGCACCTCTCAAGGTTGCAGAAAGACAATGATGTGCGTGCCTCCAGGAAGTGCAGACACAGCTGGTAGCAGAATTACTGCAACACATTAAATGACAGCAGCTTAGATAAGGATTGCTGTCTTTCTGCATTCGCACGCAGGATGTGGAGCGTTCTGTCAGGTGACTGAGAAGGGAGGGCCACTGTTTTTGCAATTGCACCTTATGGTTCTTGTATTATTTACCTCTACTAATCTTTATTTGGTAAAACGCAGATTTTTGTAGAACAAACCCGAGGCCCATCTGGCAAGTTAGGAACTATCTAATGCTCTGAGAGGGGCAGTGACTTTAAACCTTCAAATCAGCTGACACGCCTAAGCAATGGGCTCTCAGCAGTCAACAGAAAGCGCAAGGACAGGCCGCAAGTGACACCTGGGAATGAAAGAGGGAGGAGGAAACAAAAGAAAGGAAAACACAGGAGTCTTGGTGCTTTTTTCCAAAGAGAAATTGTGGAACTTTTGAGCCAACTTACTTTTCAATTTTCAAAAATAAATTTTTTAGGACAACAAATACTTTTTTCTCTTGAGCATGTTCCAAATAAGGCCCAAAGAGTTTTCCTTATTTAATACATGTAATTTGTGTGTGCGTGAGTGTGTGTGCGCTTGCCTGCCTATGGTGTGGGAGTACACATGCGTGATGATGGGATAGCAAGCGCTGGTTTTGAAGGTGCTGTTACCAATGCCCCTACTGATTACAAAAAATAGAAGGAAAGAAAGAAAAAGTTGGCTTAAGGAAGACCAAGTTGGTTACAGATCTACAAATCTATCGATCTGATGGTGTCACCAAGACCTTCAGTTCCAGAAGACTGTTCCGCAGAGGCTTATGACCAAGTGTGGTGGTCAGACACCGACGGGCCCAAAGAGTTTCTATGGGCAGGTGGTTGGACCCTTGGGAGATGGGGTCCAGTGGACACCCCAGTCCAGTGGACACCCCAGTCAGTCCTTCTTCCCCTTTGCTTGTAGGCCATGAGGTTTTAGTTTACCCTGCTACTCTACCGTGATGTTCTGCCCCACCACAGGCCTGAAGTACCCAGGCTACTCCCAAAGCATGAGCCTAAAGGAACATTTAATCATCATGGTCTACCCAGAGTGCTTTGCTACAGTGATGAGAGTGGACTACCATGGAGGTCCCAATGAAGAGTCGGAGCAGCTCCATGCCATTGACGGGGAGCTATTCCATTGCACTGGTAAAAATATACATTGCCAGTGTGCTACTAAAAGATTCCAGAGGCTAACATACCTCTGCATTCCAGGGAGAAGTACTATGGAGGGGAGCTCTGACCTCAGTTGACAGTACAACAGGAAGCTGTGTATAAGTGCCCTTATCCCTGTCAAGCCAGCATCTGTGCAGCTCATCAACAACAGCTGGAAATGAAGCTAAAAGCAAAGACCCTCGCCTGGCACCGCCCCTGGTGCAGACCCTCGCCTGGCACCGCCCCTGGCGCACACCCTAGTCTGGCACCGCCCCTGGCGCAGACCCTCGCCTGGCACCGCCCCTGGCGCACACCCTAGTCTGGCACCGCCCCTGGCGCAGACCCTCACCTGGCATTGCCTCTGGTACATCTTCAGTTCTTGTAGCAGCTTCTGGTTTTCATCCTGTAACTTGTTCCTGCTCAGTGCTATTTCACTCACCGCCGACTTTAATTTTTCAATAATAAACTCATCTCTCTGGCTGGCTTCACAGCCAGGATCTGATTCGCACACCAGACGAGGGATCTCAGGGCTGCTGTCCTCTGGGCATTGCTTCTTACCATTTAGCTGAGTTTGGTAATTTTGTGCCTGTTTCTGAGAAATATGATAATCAGGTAAACGAAGCGGAGAATATCATATTTAAGCTTCCATGCGGTCAGAGAAGTAAAGAAATTAGTAAAGATATCTGTCAGTACTAAGCTTGGCTTGTGCAGTATAGCGTTATGCTTGTTTATAATCTCGATTTCAGATGATATGAGGAGAAAATGTATTTGCATAATTTCAGAGTAGGGAAGGGGTCTGGTATTAATCAAGAAAGAAAATCTAGAAGCTATAATAAAAGAGAAATGTTAATTCAACTGCATAATCATGGTAAAGAAATAAAAACAAGAAACAGTTTGAGGGGGAAAAGCAGTTCCCAACACATAACTGTTATTGGTAATTCCTAATGTGTAAAACCTACATATCAATAGGGCAAGCTAGTGACACAGGAGAACGCACTGAGCATGGGGAAATGCTGAAGGGGAAAGTAAAATGAGGACAAGCCCAGCCTACCGGTGAGTAAGGACATATCACACAAACCATATACACATATCCTACCGTGGGTAAGGACATGTCACACAAACCATAGAGACATATCCTACCATGGGTAAGGACATATCACACAAACCATAGAGGCATATCCTACCATGGGTAAGGACATATCACACAAACCATGTAGACATATCCTACTGTGGGTAAGGACATGTCAGACAAACCATAGAGACATATCCTACCGTGGGTAAGGACATGTCACACAAACCATATACACATATACTTTGTTTTGTTTTGTTGCTGTTGTTGTTTGTGAGTCAGAATCCTGTTATATACCGCAGGCTTGCCTCAAACTCATGACCCTCCTGCCTTTGGACCCCAAGTGAAGGGTCTAAGTGTCTTGATCCACCCAGGCCCCTCCCCCGAGGACCTCTAACTGCCAGACTCCACCCACAGAACACTCTAACTACCCTAACTGCTGGACCCTGACCCCACCCTACAGACTAATAAGCCCAATCTCTGTACACCAAATCCCACCAATCTCCACCCTGGAAAACACCACCCCTTTCCCAAGGAACTCTGTATGAGCCCTGCATCCTGTTCAGTTCGCTGCTGTTTCCCACCCTAGCAGAGGCAGCCATCCCTGTTTCTGTTTTTCCCCCCGACAAATCTCATGTGTGAGGATTGTTGTGCAGTGTGACTTTGTGGTACTCTTTGGCTCCTGGCTGCCAGGATACCTTTCCACCCGAGCTGTAATGCTGACACAGGGATAAAAGCATATGTTGTCTAAAGATGTAACAGCAGCAGACTTTCGGCCACAGCCTGAGACCATGGTCGCAAGGGGCTCATGTACACAGTTGTAATGTCAACAGACCCACGATGGCTGCTGGCCCTCAGTTCACATTTCCATAAGTAAGTAGATTCTATACTGAATGCAAGGATGGCAGTAATTAATCTCTAATTATAATTTCCAATTTGGATAATAGTTTACCTGAAACTGATTGCATTTTTCAGATAGTAATTTTTGTTGAGCATCCAAAGATACTAGGTGAGTCTGGTAGAGGATCTCCTGTTTGTCCCACTCCCTTGACTTCGCTCTAAATTCCTGTGGAATGGGGAAGGGAGAGATAAACAAACAGAAAAGGATTATTCACTAAAGTGCAGTGAACAGGGCTTTTTTCCTTCGTGCATCTTCATTAGGAGAAAAAAAACAAGACTATTCTTTATCTTTTAGAAAAACAAACAAGAAAATGACGGAATCACACATTGATTGATTAGTACAGGTTCTGTGTCCTGCCTCTGAACCACTTGGACCAGGGAGTTTTATTTCAGATTTTGGATTATTTACATGTTTATAATGAGATGCCTTGTTGATGCCATCCAAGTCTAAACACACACTTGTCTGCTTCACACACCCTGTGTGTGCTCTGACAAAAGGTGACAGTATGTACCCTGTTTAATATAACCCATGTTGTGGCCACCCATATTACTTGTGACATTGTGTCTGTGCTCGAAAGCCTGGGATTCTGGAGCATTTGGGAACGTTAAATTTTCAGAATATGTGTGTTTAACCTATTATTGTGTATTTCAGTTTTTAAAAGAAATTACAGAATTTTTAACATACATAGAAACATACTGAAACCTTCGATCTCTCGCATGGCAAAGGTCGAGTGCTGACGAGGAAAAGTCAACCTTGGCATCAGCTGGCACCTACCCACTTCTCGGGTGCGTTTCCCTTTCCCTATTCCCCATACTTAGCCACTGGGCATTTTCCTTCATCACTTAAGAGGTGGTATCTGGAGCTGGAGAGATGCTCAGCAATTGAGAGCCTGTACTACTCTTGCAGAGGGCCATCCGGGTCCAGGGCATCAGCCACCTCTCTCCCAGCAGCACCAGCATTCACATGTATGCAGCCCCATAATTAGAAATAAAATAATTCTTTTAGAAGACATCTGTTTATCAAGTTCTAAGAACTCAGTGTTTGTGCATCTTCTAACATGTATGTTGAAGCCTATGTTCACTGTTTTGAAATTGAAAGTTGGGCCTCTGGGAGGTTGTTGAGTTATGATCCTGGAGCCGGGTGGGTTAAATTAGTGTCCTTGTAATAAAAGATTAAGAAAATCAGGGGTCAGGCTGAGCATGGTGGCACACTCCTTTGATACCAGCACAGAGGCAGGCAGATTTATTAGTTTGGAGGGCAGTCTAATCTAGAGAGCGAGTTCTAGGACAGCCAAGGCTACAGAGAGAAATTCTGTCTCAAAAAAAATCACACACACATACACACACACACACACTCACAAAAAAGAAAAAAGGAAAGAAGGAGGGAAGAGAAAGAGAAAGGAAGAGAGAGAAGAAAAGGGAGAGAGAGAGAGAGAGAGAGAGAGCCAGGAGTCCGTGAGACAGCTCAGCTGGTACAGCATTCACTGTGCAAGTCCAAGGACCTGAGTTTTCCCAGCCATTATATAAATTTCTGGAAAGTGCATCCTTGCCCCCTATGCCCACCTATGCCCACCTATAACCCAGTGCTAGGAAGGCAGAAGCATGAGGATACTGGCCCAGCCATTCTAGCCAAATAGGGTCTCAGTGAGAGATCCTATCTCAGAAAAGCTAAGTAGAAAGATGTAAATGGAGATCATTTGGGGGTCTTGTTCCTTCAAACTGCACTAGCCTGGAAGGAATCCACAGGTTCTCATTCTCTGTGGAAACAAAAGCAGAAACTCCTTTCCAAAGCAACATGTCCTTAGACTCAAATTTTAAAGTCAAGGTACCTTTAAAATATATATTTTGGTTTAGTTTAGCAGCCCTCAGAATCAAATGTTTCTCTGTAGTCAATCAATTAAAAAAAACACAATAATATACATAATCCAGACTCTGTGTATTTTCCATCTTTACATGGCTTTTTTACTTTATTTATTTATTTATTTATTTATTTATTTATTTATTTATCTTTACTCCCTTAATCTATGACCATCTGTACTCTTTCTCCTTTCTTAAGTCCATGTACATTATCCAACACTGTGACCTATTCAGATGTCTTTTTCATCTGAATCTGTCTTATTGTGTATCTATAATCATTTTCTGACCAGGAGCACCTTTTTTTAAAAAAATGCTAAGTAGGAGTAACTAGGACCAACTCTGCGGCTCTGCCTGTTGGCTCTGCCCTGTCCAACATGGTGGAGTTATGTTTACTGCCAGCTCTGTGAGCCATGCTCACTGCCCCAGATCCAGTAACACAGCGGGTCTATGTTGCCATTAAGCAACTAGTAGCATGTTATTCACAAACCCCATTTAAGTGCAGGACCTTCAGAGCTATTCATGCTACCAGCATGAACCAGAAAGTCAGCTCTTCTAGGAGCCACTCAGTTTCTCCTGCTAACACTGAGTCAAGAAGCCTTCTCTTAAAGAAGATGTACTTGCCTGTAGCAAACAGAGCCTACCCAAGAAAATGCTGCTACCAGGAAGCCATGCTTAACTCTGTTCTTTTGTGTCTAGAATCCCTTCCCAATTCTTGCTTGATACCTGTTTTGTTATATGTAATTTTATTATGTTAAAGTTAAAACCTTATTATTTAGATAGAAAAGGGAAAATGATGTGGGATTTCCCCTCTGTGTGCAATGTATATGTTTTTTTTAATCATTGGTTAATAAAGAAGCTGTTTAGGCCAATGGCTTATCAGAGTGAAACCAGGTGGGAATCAGAGCAAAGATATATAGAGAGAGTAGGCAGAGTCAGAAATGCCATGTAGTTGATGAAGGAGAAGGATGCCGGAACCTTACCGGTAAGCCACAACCTCATGGCGATACACAGATTAATAGAAATGGGTTAGTTTAAGATATAAGAGCTAGTTAGGAAGACGTCTAAGCCATTGGCCAAACAGTGCTGTAATTAATACGGTTTCTGTGTGATTATTCAGGTCTGGGTGGCTGGGAAACCAATGCGCAGCTACCACTTACAGAAAGAGATGAGGGAGAGCCCTGATGCTGACTTCTGGCTTTTACACACGCATGCATTCTCATGAACACACATACACACACAATCAAAGATTAGAATTTCCTCCCATTCCCCTATTTCCTGCTGTTGAACCAAGAGGAGGTCATTGTTTGAATCTCGCCCTGTTGGCCCTTTGTCTAAGCTACCAAGCCTCTGCATTCTGCTGTAGTAGCCTGAGCTAATGTTGGCTTTATTGACTTCTGGCTTTCAAAGCCATTGTGTATAGGGGAGGCTAAAATCAACTGACTTGGGGAACAGAGAACACATCTTGGCCTTCATCCACATGTGTGAGCTGGGGAAGAAAATGTGGGACTAGCTGGACACAGCACGCTTAGCTACACAGTGCCCACTCAACGCACGCAGCGTGGAGCATGATGGCACAATACAGCACTGTGAGCGACAGACATGGCTTCAGAGGTGCCAGAGAAGACAGTCCTGCATCTCACTCTGGCTGCGCTGGGCACTGCAGCATGTCTTCTGTCCAGGCTTTAGAAAGCTAGCACGGAGGACTTTACACTCTAAGCTCTGCTTACAGCACCTGGTTTGGACCTATTTCATGACTAACCCCTGCCCCGCTTCTAAAGTAGAGGAGGAGCACACACATAGAAACAAGCCCTTTGCAGTACACAAGTACAATAAGATTGTCACAGGAAAGCCAAGGGGATATTTTTTTCTACTATGTCAAGTTGGAACATGGCGTGTTTGGCCAGGGTGTTTTGAAAATGGCTGCAGGGGCTGACTGGGCTATCCTGGCAAGGAAACATGTCGATTCTGAGGATGCAAACTGTACCTTGCTTAGAATGAGAAAAACAGCTTTTCATATTTCCTGCACAGAAATGATTTTGAGGAATATTTGGAAGAATTTAAGTGTTTTTCTTTTCATAGTTCTAATCAGTAAAGGAGGTCTGTATTGAAGCACACTTTGTAGGAATTAAGGGCAATCTGAATCAAGTGGAGAGAACATGTCTGGGGAAGCGCAAGCACATCACACCTTAGGACAAACTCTATTTACTAGGGCAATGGGGACGGTCCATTCAGAGCTATGGACTGGTTTGACACTCGATGATGTAAAAATTAAGAATGAGTCTTCAGCAACAGTTACACATCCACAAAATTAGCTTCTAAATAGAGGATGGAAACATTTACAAATCAACACAAATTAGATTTCGAGAATGTGATTTTAATATTTATGACGATGTCATGAGGAAACCTATTATTTTGTATGCTAACTTTAGGAATTAATTATTTTTTTAGTTTAAAAATAACTCTTTGGGGAAAAATAGCAAAAATGGAATAAGATTTAAACAGCAAATATGCTTTCTTTTTTCAATGTTTCAGATAGGGTCTCACTGTTCAGCCAAGCTGGCCTTGTCAAGTCCTCCTGCCTTCATCTCTCGAGTGCTGAGATTAACAGTATGACCCACATGGCCAGTTCAGAAAATACTTTTTAGATCATAAATATACTTATCTTCACCTACTCAACATCCACAAATAATCTTAAATAGCCCCCAGAATGCTTTAGGGGGAGGCAGTAGCATTCACGTTAGCTCATAAGGGCTAACATAGGCATGGCTGCCGTCTAGGGTGGCTAGCCAGCATCACAGACGTACCAGTGGGTACTCAAACCATCCAGATTCCTTCGCTACTAGAGGTACGGCTTTCAGGGTTAGGCAGTCAGCGTGGTGTAGTCAGCAATGTGGGACTCCCTGAAGGCCAGCAATGGGCAAGTCACCCAGCCCAACAGGGAATTCTTAAGACTACAAAGCCTTCCCTGAGCCACCTAGGTTGCCAGTCGGTTATGTCATTAAAACGAGTGTTTCTGGTGATAACTGGGGTTAGTTTTTAGTGGTGGTTGTTTTAAAAGAGCCCTTCTTCTGAGCCCCGAGAAACAGAGCCGAGTGTCGTGTCAGCGATTCTACACATCACAAAATGGCCTCACCTCTTTATTAGGATTCTTTTCATACTCACATAAAAATGGAGAGTAACCAAACCACATGATCTTTACAGCTTAACAGTCACAAACAGTCACTCTCATTTCTCGCTCTTATTTCTTGAAGTTTTTAAGGGAACTTTCCGAATGCATTTTCACCCCTAAATGTGCCAGCATGTATCTAAATATAAAAGTGTGTGTGTGTGTGTGTATCCCCCTACAATATCAACTATAAAGACTTGTCTGGTGTATGTGTGTGTGCATTAGGAGGGCATAGGGCAGTCTCAGGTGGTATTTCTCAGAGCCGTCCCCTTTGTGTTTTGATTTTGTGTCTCTCTTAACCTGGAACTTAGTGATTAGATGAGGCTGACTGGTCAGTGTGCCCCGGGATCCACCTGCTTCGGGCTCCTTGGTGCTGGGATTACAGGTGTGCACCACCATGCCCAGCTTCTAGACTTAGGGGGAGAGCTTGAGCTTAGGTCCTTGTGCTTGTGAGACAGGCACTTCACTGACCAAGCTGTCCCCCAGTCCCATTGGCCTAATGCACTGACCAGAGATGGAACTTCTGAGGCTAACACGGCCTAAATGTCAGAGTAGTCAGCGAGCAGGGTAAGGGTGATCTGTGTGATTAGCATGATGTTCTCCCACTGCACACACCATCTCTATGTTATTACTATAGCATCGTGTGTGCTTGTTTGAAAGCTATTTCCTGCATGCTATTTCCAAACGGCCTTAAGAAAAACAGCTATGTCGGATGTCTATAATCCTTCAAGTTACATGGTATTTAGTCAAGACTCTTGCGTAACTATAAACATATTCCTGAGGTGTTGTCAGAAACATGTATTTGAATGTGGGTTCCCTCCAGAAGCCCACAAAGGACCAACCAAGAGGACAATGGATATTCTGTCTGACTTTCATGTCAAGAAGGGGTGAGTTCTCCAGAGTCTGTGTTTAAGTACCTCCTGAGAGGTAGTCCCCCCTGTGAGAGGCTAGGAGTAGGTGTCAGGATTTCCTTGAATGCCTTTAGCTGGGTGATAGTGGCTTTGTATCTGAGGAGCTCCATCTTACCCAGCAAGGCATAGAACCTGTGGGCCTTCTACCACCGCTGCTAGTTCCAGGGCTGGGATCTCAAACTGCAATTCTCTCTGCTTTGACAAATGTTTTGAAGCAGGAGTGAGAAAGAAAGAGCAGACTAAGGTGGTGATGTCTGAAGACAAGGAGACAGGAGGAGAGGCGAAAGACAGACCCAGACGGAGACCGGCAAGGACGAGAAAGGCCTAAGAGCTCTGTGCTGTCTCTGACCTTGGTCCCTGGGAGATGCAGGGTTGTCCTGAGTTCATGAGTAGGAGAAAATGAGACTGGTGGCTGGGGTTGGGTCCTGAGGAGAAGGAAAGGAACTGGATAGAGTAGCACAAAGGTTAAGGAGAAAGTGACCCCTAGACCATGCTGCAGCCCAACAAACCAGATGTCAGGAGCTCATGGAGACACCATCCCTTACACAGGAAGAAAGACAGCTGATCTGTGTTAGCTAAAGCTATAACATTAAAAGGGTGAGAAGAAAGGTCTCTTTTCAGAGATGGATCTTAGAAATTCTCAGGCACACAGGAGAACTTAAATGGAGTGGCATTAGGCCTTTAAAGAAAACCAAACCAAACAAAAAAATAAAAAAGCTGGGACGTCAGGCCCTATTCTGAAAACACTTTTGAGGCTCTCCTATTACTTAAATGGACATTAAAGGATTTATTAGGTATTCGATTTAAGTGACCCCAGGGTGCCCTTCAATTTCACTCAACAGTGGCAAGAGTCTTTGTACTTTCGTTTATTTCAGCTCTCCCAGTATGTGTGTGCGTGTGTGTGTTATAAATCATAGTTATTTCTGAATTCACTAAGTGCTTGAAGTACAAGGTGCCCTGAAAGGCCATACCGGGTGCCATGCGCCTGGAGACCACTCCCACTTCTCCAGTACACTGTCTTCAGAACACAAGAACTGGGAATGTGTGCTTACCTCCAGCTTCTGGTTCAAACTGCTCAGCTCGAAGGGTATTTCTTCTTTGCTGGAGGCTTCCTTTCGGTGAACTTGGTTTTGCTTCATCTGGTGTAACCTCAGTTTTTCAAAGTTATTGGTTAGCTTAGAAAACTGTAAATGACAGGAAATAGCACCAGTTACTTCCAGTTGGCCTTCCCAACTGCCCTTTGTTGCGCGGCTTTTCAAAAACGAAAGTCAGGATTAGAAAGCACGGGAAAACTTAAATGTCCCGAATAGGGAGGATGGCACCTGCTATTAAAACTCAGCCACCGAGGCTGAGCATGGCTCCTGTGAGTGGAACTGGGCCTTCCCGAGCTGGGCATGAGCTGACGACTCACTTGGTAAATGTTTGGTTCAGTTTTGTTTGAAGGGTGTGTAGGCAGCAAAGCTAACAGCCTAACAGAAATAACCCACACATTTTCCTCACTTTTACTCAATGCCATCTTGTGTTGACAACTCAGTTGATGTAACAGGTGGCTCGTATTTCATGTACATCCACAGCTTCATATTGTAGCATCTGAGGAGACATCAGAGTCCCTGGTCATTGTTTACATTGACTCTTTCTGTGCAGAGATGGCTATGGAGGTTGCTAAGCCATTGCTGACGGACTCAGAGTCTATCTCACAAGCTTCTGGTGCATTTGGTAGCAGTCTCTGCATGTCTGTCGAAGGGCTAATCTCTTCCACTGAGTCATCTTTAGTTTCTTAAGCATAGCATACTGGAGTTTTGTCTGTTTTTTTTTTTTCTTTCAGCTTCCCTGTATCATCATATTTGAAGGGAATTCCTTGAACAGCTCATTGAGCTGGGTCCTGTTTTTATGTATCTGGCACTCTTTAAATTGTACGGTTAGGGCCATTTTTTTGTTTAATATAATTATGGATATGCTCGATTTAAGCGTGGCTTCTTGTGTTTTGTTTCCTGGCTTCCTCTACCCTGTGCTTTGGTTTTACTTTCCTGTCGTCCCGTGGCTCACGGGATTTTAAGGCTCCCCTGTGAGTTGTAGATAGTTTTGAGTGTCTCTCCACATCTTTTCCAGTCTTTTCTCCAGGCATTAGACTGTATGCATACAACCTGCTGTAGTCTGCAGGTATTTGACACTCTCTAGTTCAAACGTGGAATTCTTATTTTCTTTTCATCCCAACTCTTTTATAAACAAAAATATAACATATTTTTGATGCACACACTGGAAATTACATTAGGCATTTATTTTTTTTAACCAAACAATTAGCAAAACTCAAGAGCAGAAGGAAAGTCTGTGGCCAGGGACCCAGGATTTTATTCCAGATGTTTTTCTGGTGCCTGTGAAGACCCCTGGTAGCCACTGTGTTAGGAAAGCATGACTGCTAACAAAGGCTGGAGTTTCCCTCTGACTGTGCCTTCGTTTTCCTGTCACTTCTGAAGTATATTTTCTTTGGAACAGAATCCTAGAATCGACAGTCCTGTTCTCTCATCATTTGTGACCTTTCTGCTCCTTCACACAAGAGGTGGCCGCTACCCAAGTTGCTTTTCCCTTCGCTGAGACTTGTCTCTTTCAAATGCTTCTGGGGTTGTTTGTGTCTTTTCTATATTTCTTTGAGTTCATCTTGTTTGAGTTCACTTAGCTTGGTGACTCTGTGGTCAAATTTTGGGGCATGTTAGAATAGTGTGTGTGTGTGTGTGTGCGTGCGCGCACATGTGCGTGTTTTGACACAGGGTTTCTTTGTGCATCATTGTCTGTCCTAGAACTCACTCTGTAAATCAGAATGGCTTTGAACTCATGGAGATCCGCCTTCCTCTGCCTCCAGATTGCTGGAATTAAAGGCATGTGCCACCACTGCCTGGTGAGAATATTATAATCTTTAGCGATTTCAAGCATGTTTGTAAATGTTCACTGAATCATCTTTATGACCACTGCCTCAATGTCCCAGTTAGATTATCCTAATACTGCCACTGACATCTGCTGATCCGGTCTTCATTTACACTTGAGATCTGGTTTTTGCTATTGTGAGTGATTCCCAGTAGGAACCTGGAAACTTGGGGACACTGTCTCAGAACTATGCGTTCTGACTTTGTTGCAGCAGGGAAGAGGGAAGGTCATGCTAATGCTGGCCACAGTGGAAGTCAGGTGCTGCGGGCAAGTGCTCCTTATAGTAGCTGAGAGGAAGGGGCGTTTTGAGGACCCCCCCACAGTGTCATGCTGACTGCCCTGTGACTGGAGGGCATGGGTACCCACTACTGCTTCTCAGACAGACATCAGCAGAGGTGGGATGGGGTGAATCTTCACCCTGCTGCTTTACGAGGCTTCCTCTGACACCACCCTCAGGAGCGGGGGTGGGGTGGGGGTGGGGCCCCTCATTCTCTACTCACAAAGCGGTTTTAAAAATCCAGACTCCATGACCTGGGGAGGTCTGGCTGAGGTCTGACATTAGTAATATATTCCTTATCCACATTTGGTCTTCTTGACACCACCCAGGCAGGGGGCCTGGGAGTGGAGTTCTATCCGGGAGAGGGTAGAAATCTGGGTTTTCTACTCAGTGTTTGTTGGTGGACCAGGGTCATAGTTATTTTTCTGTGGTACTTGGCTATTTTTGAAAGTTTTTGTGTTGGTAGGCTTCCTGCTTTATGGTCTTTCTGCTACAGATGACAGGATTTCCTCCAGCTCTGCCCACTGCTTGTCTGCCTGCATCCACTATTGTGTCTGGACTGTGTGACATGCTAAAACAAATCCCAGGAGAATCACTGGTGCCTTGTGCTGGCTCTCAAGCTCTGCCAGCAACCTGCCTCTTCTCCCTACTTTCTACCAAGTTCACATGCTGTCTTACAACGTCCAGGGCTTTCAACTGTGCTTAGGAGGGCAGCAGAACACAGATAACTTACCTCTCCAGAAGATTCAGACATCCCCACACTCAACTGTCAGAGTGAATTTGGACCTGTGTTGCTATCTTTGTAGGAGGAAAAAAAAGCCAACATTGATTGCCTCAAATTTCCGATGCGTCTGGGCTCAGCTCAGAGAACTAGACAGTTTCACAGTACAAGCTGCCTTCTAGTGGCACATGCCTGAACTGCAGGCAAGATGTAGACCTGGCTAGTCCAAAACATTTTGAAATAGCAGTTAAGCAATGGCTTCAAATGTTTCCTCTTCCATGTGTAATGGCTGAATCCCCTTTCTAAAAAAGATATTTAAGGAGGAGCATTGCACGCTCCAGGCTCCTTTAACTAAGTTATTACATATGAAAGCTTTGCTTTTCAAGAAGCGTTGATGGGCGGAGTTCCCAATCACAGCACATTCCCTACTGACTCCTTTACTAGGTTAGGGACCTCAGCAGCTGCTGGGCCATGATGCTGAGGGGACTCCTGCCTATGAGACGTCCATGGAAGGGGACAAGACTTGAGGCAAGCCTAGTAGGGAGCCCAGTGATGGGGACAAAGCAACCAATACCTTCTCATGGCACGTACAGAGGCACTGGCTTCTATGAACGGTCCATCAGTAGCTCAACTTGGTTCTTCCAACCACTTCAGAGTAGCAAACATCCATATTTTAGCCTGCTATGCAAGAAACCCTATCCACAAAAAGTAACCATAGAAAATAATTTTGTTTTGTTTTTGTGGGTTTCTTAACTAATAATCATTAAAAATATTGCTTCTGGAGAGACAGAAATTTATCTGTCTGGTACCCTGTCAGAGTGAAGGCAATGCAGATGGTATCTGAGTCGACAGCCTAGTAGGAGAGACAAATCAGGACACAGAGGATACTGAAAGCCAGAGACAAATATGCAATTAAGACACAAGAACATTTCCTTGTGTGTAAAACACTTTTTTTTAAAAAAAAATTAACAATTTTATAGGTTGCCGGGTGGTGGTGGCACACACCTTTAATCCCAGCACTTGGGAGGCAGAGACAGGTGGATCTCTGTGAGTTCAAGGTCAGCCTGGTCTACAAGAGCTGGTTCCAAGACAGGCTCCAAAGTTACAGAGAAACTATGTCTCAAAACAAACAAACAAACAAACAAACAAACAAACATTGTACAGGTCAGAAGCGTGTCCAAACGCGTGACGGCACATTTAGTAGTTCTCTTACTTGAGCCTTGAGGGTCTGTAGCTGCCCTTCATAGTTCTGAGTCATTACTAAATTACATTTTTCTAGACTGTCCAACTTCTGGCGAAGTAAGCCCACCTGCATGAAGAACAAACTTTAAATTAGCTTTTTCTGAATTTACCTTTAAAAAAGGAAAAGTGCAATCCAAGTTAAACTGCTGCACCGAGCCAAGAGTAAATATTTGTCTGGCAGTTCTTAAAATAGCCGCTAATAACTGCATTCTCAGAAACCACACGTCTCTAGCCTGGTCCACTGCCACGTATGAGGACAGCACGGAAGTGTGTTAGCACTGTTGCATTTTAAATTAAGATTTAGAATTTACCCTGTATGATCTGTTTGGGAGGCTGTGCCATTGTTACTCGTGTAGAACTTCTGCTAATGTAACACAAAGATTTTTCTTTCAGTTAGGTTCCATCCCTTACCAGTTTGGCAGTCTATGGATAATAGTTGCATTTTAGAGGAACTAACATATTAACGAGAAAATAAAAAATGTTTAAGAGGGTTTGTTAAGGATTTGAATTATTCTATTTAAATGCAGATGAGACATCTACTACATATCTATGTCACTACAGGTCCTTGCATATTCCAGGACCAGGGGACCTGCCTTTTCCATCAAGGGAAACCACAGCCACACCCACCTGTGAGACACCAACGCCCTCAGCTTTGCCCAAACCAAGTTCCATCTGGAAGTCGCAGAGCCGGAAGGTGGCTGATGGACGCTTCTGTGGCATGTGATTCCTGACTGGAGAACTTTCCCTTTATGCCTCTCCTGGAAGAGTCCAGACCTGTAGGTCTGCACGTACTTTTTTGCAACCCCCATGGTCTATGGGCTCTCACATTCTCCCGTGAGCACCAGCTCGGCAGTGAGCAGCCAGGGGAGTGAAAGAAGCCTTTCTAAGTGGGTACTGTGGGTGTACACCGCACACCCACACACACCCATGCACATAGGACAACACACGCACACTAGAACACACACATGAAAACTTACACATGCAGATATATCCATGCTTATCCACGCACATATAAGAACACACACACCCATACATACACATCCATGCATACCCATGCACAT
>JABTXL010005776.1:2539171-2565157 GCA_025134845.1 Neodon shergylaensis | reverse complement strand
ACATACCCCTGGCTGTGTATCCCACATACCCCTGGCTGTGTGTCCCACGTACCCCTGGCTGTGTGTCTCACATACCCCTGGCTGTGTGTTCCCTGTACCCCTGGCTGTGTGTCCCACGTACCCCTGGCTATGTGTCCCACGTACCCCTGGCTGTGTGTCTCACGTACCCCTGGCTGTGTGTCCCACGTACCCCTGGCTGTGTGTCCCACATACCCCTGGTTGTGTGTCGCACATACCCTCGGCTGTGTGTCCCATGTACTCCTGGCTGTGTGTCCCACGTACCCCTGATTGTTCTGGATCTCATCATTTTCTCAGGCCGTTCTGCTTCCTCCCAATTCTGAACTCTTAGCTCCTCCTCTTTCGGCCCTCTGCCTATGGTGTACTGTGACTCTTTGTGTTTTTGACATCGCTCCTGACTCCCCATGCTCTTCCAGTCAGTGAGGTGGGACGAGAGAAGATGTCTCTGTCGCTGGTTTAGGTCCAGTCCCTGTGGGGCCTTGGTCACCACTGCCTGAATTCTTTCTTGGCTCTGTTTCTAGCTTTCTTTTTTCTTTGTGCTTCTTGGCTTTGGTGGAGAGAGGGCCCGACTTTGTCTTAGCTGCTATTAAAAGAGGCCATTCCTCTCTTCAGAGACAGAACACTGGGAGTGTTATATAGCGTTCACCCTCCTGTGCCAACCACACCAACTAGAGACTCTCAGCTGTTCTAGATGGTTCCAACATGTCGAAAAATTATGCACCGAAGAACACCAGGTCATATTAGGTGTGCCCGGTGCCAGTGTACACAGTTAGGTCTACACACTTAGGCTCCTTTCCCCTTTAATGTAAGCTGTGGCTAATATGCCCAATGGCATCCTATAAAAAGTGCAGGCAAGGGTGTTTTGTGCGGTGACACAGCTAATCTTTCTCTAACATTGTTAGTGACCCAATCTGTTTTCCAAGGGAATCTCCTCCCCTTCTTTCCTTCCTCCTCCCGAGTTTTCTTTCGTTCACAGTCACTGATCCTGTGCATAACTGGCCCCCAGCTAACACTTCAGCACCCACCTCACACCGCACACCAGGATGCCCCATCCCCATCTCTTTCTCATTTCTTCATCCGAAGACACAAGAAATTAGAGGAACCCGTTAAGTGTGCCTGTTCTGGTGAGGATCAGGCATGGGAAGAGCCATGTGGGGTGAACAGGAAGGTCTGGGCCAGCCAGAAGTCCCAAAGAGTCACGGAAGTCAGTCGGTGTGCAGAAAGAATGTACTGTTGCAGCTATTATGGCCCCGCTCTAGGGGCTTTAGATCAGAACAATCGGAATTTCTTTTTGCCAATGATAAAACTGTACTTAACCCACCACGAAACGAGCAAGCATAGCTGTGATTCTGTGTCTCCCAGGGAAGGGCCCTTGAGCGTTAAGAAGACACACAGGGGAAGCAGGGTCAGGAAGGGCTTTGGGGATTCAGGTAGGAAGCTGCTCTTAAAGACTCAATCGTTCTCGGTTCTCTGGAAGATGAGAAGAGTTTACTGGTGTGCGCAGTGGCATTCTGATTTTTAGATCCCTTTATAAGACTGTGAAAGAGACGAGTGGCCGAGGAGTCAGTCAAAGAATGCAGAGACTGTGAGAGGCTCAGCAGAGGAAAAGCAGGCTTTGGGTAAAGATGGATGAATCTACAGAACTTGCTTCTTTCTCAAGTCCTACTAAAACGAAGCAAATGCACATTTTAATCTATAAAGTCTACAAAGGCAAAAATTGTGGGAGTGAAGTAGCAAGTTGTAACAGTTAATAGTGACTGTGTACTTGACGATCTAGACTCACCTGGGAGACAGGCCTCTGGGCATGCCTGTGAGGGACTTTCTGGAGGGAAGAAGCACCCCAAGCAGGGACAGCACCATACCATGGATGGTCCTGGACTGAGGAAGAAGTGAGCTCAGGGGCCAAGGAAAGCAATTCACAGGATGGAGAAGGTGGGCAGGTCCAAAGATCGAGGTATCTTTTTAAAGATCGCTTAAAAGAAATTTATTTTAAAATAAAGTTTACATCTTTATTTACAGATGAAATCCCACCCCTACCCCCTTTAAAGAAGGGAACTGTGGAGAAAGAAGAAAACTCCAAAAGTTTGTGATGTCAGGATCACTAACTCCAGGAAGGAAAAAAATTTGAACAGGAAAGGAAAATGATCTCAGTCAGCCTTCAAGATGGATGCAGCTTATAAAGTCATAAGAAGACTATTATGAAGACATATAGTGATTATGGATGCTACCAAAATCATGGTTAATTGGGGGACAGGGAAGAAAAAGTGTGTGTGTGTGTGTGTGTGTGTGTGTGTGTGTGTGAGAGAGAGAGAGAGAGAGAGAGAGAGAGAGAGAGAGAGAGAGAGAGAGACGTCCATTGTAAAAGCCAATAGACAATACTTAAAATGGAAAACTCAACCAAGCACGTTATTTGAAGATGCTGGGTTAGACACCAAAGGACTAAGCACGTTATTTGAAGATGCTGGGTTAGACACCAAAGGCTTGGGAGGGAACCCTGCCAAAATCACTGAAAGCAGCTGCCTTTTGGAGTAGAAGACTGGGTGGGCACCAACACAACTAGATTTTGGTTTTGGTAACATGTAGAACCAAGAGAATTTTTGTACTGCACACACGCCTTCCTTTTCCTATCAGTGTTTGATATATATTTGCATGTGTATCTGGTTTTAGAGCTATGTAAGCTCACAGTAGGTTCTAAAAATTTGTTGAAAACAGGCTGCTTCAAGTAACACCAGAGGAACATGTTTACTAATTCGCTAACAAATCCCTGAAGAATGAGCTACATTTACCGGTTCCTTAACACCATGAGAGTCTGTGGTCTCTGTGCTCTGGAGACCACAGTATACAGTGTCTGGCCACATGCCTACCAAGATGAGTAACAGTCTTTCAGGGCAACTGTGGGGTGCTCGTTAACTTCTGCTCTGTAACTATCCTGTACCCAAACAAGTCTAACTCTCTCCAGTAATGTCTAAGTTCTCTAAAGACCAAGTCTGTTTTTAAATAACCTTTGCACTTTAGGGCTTAACACTCAGTACAGCCTACTTTGTTTTCAAAGAATTCATGCAGAGGACCAGCCACGCCTTCAGATCTGCAGGGCTGAGGCCATCTGCTAGCCCCAGGCTTGAGGCCCCCAGTCTGTCTTACTGTATTCTACTGTTACATACAGTCACACCAGGGACCCCACGCATGCTCCTTCTGACCCGACTGTGATGTGGACTCTAGGCAGGCTGCCTCTCACACCTCAAAGCAATCCACTTCCAGTGGAGAAAGAATTCAGGTTTTGGAGCCAGATGTATTTCCATTCAGACCCCACATCCTTCATTGACCAGTGTTCTGTCCATCTCTCTGGGGTTCAGTGGGGCAGAGTCTGCTGGGAATGCAGCAATGGTCATTCTTCACCCTTTCAGATGCCCCCCAACTTACAGTGGAGTTGGCTATGGCGGGACAGGGCCATCATATACTGAAAATGCCGAATATGCCGACCAGCTGAGCATTGCCAGCTCAGCCACTCAGTGTTCTGGGGTGAGGTGCTGGTCTGCCCTCACCATTGCGTGGCTAACAGAGTGTGAGATCACTGGCATTGCCAGAGTGGATCTATACATCTCTAGTCTGCACAAAAGATCCAGAGTTGAAATCTGAGGATGGTTCCTACCGAATGTTTATAGCTTCGCTCAGGCATGCAAGCGGTTATAAGCCGACCTAGCCTAAGTCCAAGACTCCTAGAAGGAAAGTCTTTCTGCCCTTCCTTCCCCTTTATTAAGAACACTGCCAGGATGGAAGGCAGTCACAATGACTGGAGCGGAAGCAATCACTTTGGGGCTAGAGATGACCCTCTCAGTCTGACACAGAGATGAGCTTTCTTGTTATTTAAGGTTTCGCATTTTGTGTGTGGTGTGTGTGTTTCGGGAACTCCAGTTATACTGCAATATGTTCCGTTTTCTCATTGAGAATAAGGGCTGTCAGAGGAAGGGAGCAGGGCTCCAGATAGAGTCGTCATTGTTTATGCTTCTTCGCTCTTCTTTCCCCGTGTCAGAGCCACAGCCTGAGCAGGTCACTGCAAGTGAGACACCTGGAGCTTTTGACTCAACAGCAGTCACAGTCAAGACTGAGCTCTGAAGTACCTGCTGCTTCCCCAATTTGGGCCCCACCAGTGGCCAGATGGATAGAGAAATCTTCATGGTGCTCATTCCCCGAGAAGATTTAGGACAGAGAGTTGGGAAAAGGAATTTGGTTCCCTTTTTGCCACAATCTCCGCTCCTTAACTAAAATATCTCATTCTCGTTACTCTGTGGAAATACGTGTATTGTGGGCTGTGTTTACATGTTGAGAAAACATGGTAAGTCTTCAGAACAGGAGCAGAGAGACACTCATACAGCAGGAAAGGAGCAAGCTGGCCAGGAAGTGCTGTGCTGCGGACCTTTGAGTGCTGAGGAGGCCCGCCGGGGTCTGTACCTGTGAATAGAAAGTGTGCTGGGGACCTGGGTCTGCACCTATGAACAGGAAGTGTGTTGGGGACCCGTGAGTGCTGAGGAGGCCCGCCTGGGTCTGCACCTGTGATCCAACAGCATTACTGAAGATGCTCTCTTCCTGGGTAGAGCCAACCTTTCAGCATCAGGAAGACTCATGTAAATAGATTCTCCAGACGCTATTTGAAATTCCCCTCAGTCTACTTACCAAAGGCAATCAGCACATCCTTCTTGGAACAATTCATTTCAAAACTCGTGCTCCACCAAGGAGTTTTGGGCACAAAGATGAACTCAGTAAAGAGAAGTTTCTGCACACTTACCCTGCTGTGGTATGGGCTTGGTTCTCCATGCCAAAAACCATCTACATCTGGCTTGTTCGTCTTGAGTTTTAATCTGTGAGGGGAAATTATTTAGATTTATAAAGTGTTTACATATATTAATATAAGATGAAGTTCTTGCTGTTGGTAAGTCATTATTTAGTATAGGGTTTTATGAGTATGGAGACTTGCTTCTACCAGCACAGAAGGGGGGTGGGCCTTCATTGGCTTGAAGGCCCCACACAGATAGGAATACTGGCTCAGCCCTTGGCTGAGATACGTGGTACTGGCTGGAAGCAGCATGTATTCATCATTAGCACAGTGGCAGCTCGGTGTCAGTTGCCTTGTGGAGTGTTCAGTTCATAATTCCTGCTAAGAGGAATGCTGTCTGGAGCCCCAATGTCCATCTTAATGGGGCTCCTATGCTTTGCCTTTAGAGGATGTATTCTTTCATTGGCTTTTCTCGACCTTTAAGAAGCGTGAATACAGCAGGAAATTTAGGACAGAACATCTAGGAACGGGGCTAGAGAGGTGGTCCAGCAGTCAGGATGCAGAGTGTCTAGAGTGCATAGAGGGCCCCAGCACTGGTCAGGTGGCTCAAAAGCATCTCTAACTCCAGTCCCAGGGCACTCTGATGCCTCTTCTGCTCTGTGAGAGCACCTGCAGAGCTATATGCCTACACACACACACACACATACACACGCACACACACACAGATGCACACAGAGACACACACACAGACACACACAGACACACACAGACAGAGACACACACACACATGTACACACACAGACAGACACACATAGACATACACACACACATACACATAAAAATACACATGCGTGCTTGCTTGAGCTGTGGGCTAACATAATGTAAATTAATGAAGTGTTAAAATCAATTTAAACCTTCCTAAAAATCATATGAACCAATTAAACACCTGAGAAGGGATGAGGGAGGGGGAAAGAGGAGAGGAGGAAGAGGGAAAGGAGAAGTAGGAGGCGAAGAGGGAAGAGAAAAAGGGAAAAGGAAGAAACAAAGGGGAAGGGAAAAGGAATTGGAAGAGGAAGAAGAGGAAGGAAGGGAGGGAGGGAAGGAGGGAGAAAGAATCTCCATTCACACCACAGGAACTGCCCCAGTGAGGCAGAAATGCGAGGTGGTGGGAGGCAAAACTAGATCAGGAAGTACAGACAAATAAAAGAGGGAAACTGAGGCAAAGGCCATGGTTCTGCTGGAAGCTTGTCTCCTAGTTTGCCCAGCATGTGGACCCTGCCGTCCCGCGCCAGCTGGATGGAGGGGAGGGTCCGGGCCCGGTCCACGGAGCCAGTCGGTTACCTGCGCTGCTCTCTGGAAAGGTCTGAGCAGTCCTGGGCCGCAAGTCCAGCCCGCTGCGCCCTCCCTGCGGTCTCCCTGCGCTGCTAGGCCCCACTGGGTTGCCATGGAGACGCGACCCGACTCTCACCCATCGGTTTCTCTACAGCGGGAACTCCCCAGCACTAGCGCGTCGTAGGTCCTGGTCCGATGCCTCCTGAGACCCGCCCATCCCGGCTCGCCCCCGGCCCCCGGAGGCGCGAGAGAAGCGCGGGAGGACGCTGCCCAACCAGAGAGCCCGTGGGCCGCCAGGACCACAGCAGACTGGGGTTCCTAACCCGGGGCCTTGACTCCCTCTCAGGCTAGAACAGGCGCTGGAAAGAAAGAACTTCGGGCAAAGACGCTTTCAATTCACCGTAGTGACTTCCAACTGGGAATCTGCGAGGCTCTCTCCACCGTCACCGTATTGGCACCATTTTGAACCTCTCTCTTCACAGTGCCAGGCGTCCTTGGAAAACTGCCAGTTAGGTGGATCAGAATGTATTGGGGACAAGGGAGTAGCTTCTAACGAGAGGAACCATCCCTGGCCAACGGCAACTGATTCCAAATTCTTTCCCTTTTCAGCCACATTCCAACAATAATTGATGACAGAATCTCAGTCTGACCTTGTTGATTTCATCGAGGAAATGGCTGTACGTACCGGGTATATATATGGCATAGAATACGCACACGCGCGCACACATGTACACACACACACAAGCACACAACACACACACATGCACTGATAAACTTACTGTTATACAAAACACACGCCTACACACACAGGTGTGAGAGCAAGTAAACTTTCTGAGCACTTGAACTGGGGATTGTTGCTGGACTTATTTCAGAAACATAATTGTTTCTCAACACGTCCAGTAGATTGATCGCTGGTTCTTAAAATCTCTCATTTGCATTCTCCTTTCGTCATTCCATGCCACTTTGCTACTTAACACGGCTGTCAATTTTAATCCAGCCCACAGTCCTCCGTCCAGGTCTGTGTGGTTCTCAGACGAGCCGTGTGGAGTAATTCAGGATGCTAGTTCTGATTAGTGTTGCACGGCTGTGACAGGGACCGAGTGAAGTGTGGTTATTTCATCTCTCCCTGGAAACTTCGCTGTTCTGAGATGCTCGTCACATCCTTCATCCTTGCCTATGCTGAATTTTTTCCTGACAAGAAATGCAGTCATTATTGCATTATTGATTTAAGTTTACTGTTTTGAGACAGGGTTTCTCTGTGTAGCCCTGGCTGTCCGGAACCAGTCTCTGTGGACCAGGATGGCCTCGAACACAGAGATCTGCCTGCTTCTGCCTCCTGAGTGTTGGGATTAAAGACACGGGCCACCATCCTCTGCTATTATTTTTATTGGTGTGTGTGTGTGGGGGGGGGGAGTGACACATGGATGGCTCACTGTAGATGTCAGAGCACAACGTGTGGGACTCATTCTTTACTTCCACCTTTTGGTTCCTGTGGATGAAATTCAGATCCTCGGGCTTGGGAGCAGGTGCTTGAGCAGGAAGAGCAGAAAGGAAATGTGTTGAAGGTTTGAGATGCCCGAGACTGTACCCACTTACAGCTCTTCACTACTGGCCAAGTCTCAGGGTGCGGGGAGACACATGCAACAAGCAATGCTCAAAGTTTGTGTGCACACGAGCAAACCCAGGCTTGGAATAAAGGCGCCATTGGAGGATACATCTGGTTAAAGAGAGAGGGAGATGTGAACGAGACCATCTTGATGTCAGATTCAGTGCTCTTCAAAATCTTCCCAGAAATTAGGGTTTTGAATACCCAGGAGGCCGTATATATAGGAGTCTAGGTCTTGTAGAGGCAATGACTGACTTCCTATTTTTGGAAGAATGGACGTGGGAAGGGCTTTCAAAGCCTGACAGGAATATACTATAATGGACTTTAGGAAGTTGTATATGTGTAGACTAGCCCTGCCCCCCCCATTCAATTCAACAATAGGAACAAAGACTTTTTTTCAGAGTAGTTCTTAAGACCCAACTGAAATGAAGACTCAGCTCCCCTCCTTAAAAAGAAACACCTGCAAAGGCTTAAGTTCGCCTTAAAATGTACTGATCACTGCATCTTCTAGGGGATGTTTTTGAAAGAAGTGCTGTTAGGAAGGCTCCAAGTTCAAAGGAGAGTCCGAGTCAGGGGCATGTGGTTCTAGCCGGAGCTGCTGAGAGGTGGCTGGCCACTGGTGTCCTCTTCTCCTTCCCTTTTCTCTCTCCTCCTCTCTCTTTTATTCTCTCTCTCATCCTATTTTATTCTCTCTGCATGGCAGCCCAGCCTATCTTTATCTTGCTTAGCTATTGGCCATTCAGCTCCGGATTAGACCATCAGGTGTTTTAGGCAGGCAAAGCAACACAGCTTCACAGAGTTAAACAAATGCAACATCAAAAAACGCAGCACATCTTTGCATCATTAAACAATGTAACATATTATTAACTAATACTCTTCAACACTGCTGTTTTAAAGAAATTAACTTTCTCAGAGTAGTTTTGCACTTACAAAAGAAAAATCTGTGAACAGAGAGTTACCATGTTCTCACCTCCAGTAACTCCAAGTGTTAACACCTTACATTGGCAAAATCTATTTGTTCTAATTAACAAACCCAAACTGATTTTTAAAAACTAATTAAATTCTATTCTTTACTCATATTTTTTCATTTGTACCTAATATACTTGCTGCAATGCGCACAGGACACTAAGCACACATCACCTTGCCTTTTTCACTGCCTCTCAGCTGTCAGTCTCCAGACTTTTTGCTTTCGGTGAGCTTGACCGTCTTGACAATTTCAAAGCATGCTGTGGTTCTTGTAAAATTCCCCCTTTTAGAGTTTGTTTTCCTGACTCGGCAGCAGGAAAAAACTGGCTGTTTTAAAATGCCAGCTTTCTGGGCTGTGCCACCATTGCGATCTCTGTCTGGCTCCTGCGGGAGACATAGCTTTTGAATGGAGCATTTGGAGTAAAGCTCTACGGCTTGCTTGATGGCAATGTGGACTGCTGTGTGCCTGGAACTGTCTGTGGCTCAGGGGCACCAAAGGGCTCTGAGGCAGGAGCGGCTAGGCTCAGCTCTGCCATGCTGAACTGTGCTGGTCTCAGGCAGGAACTACTGTAATTACCATAAAAACAGCACAGTTAAGGTTTCCACTGGGCAGGACACAGGCAGTACTGTATTACCTGATGGAGGTGGGTCTTGTATCTTATTTGTTGCTTTCATTGGTTAATTAATAAAGAAACTGCCTAGGCCCATTTGATAGGCCAACCCTTAGGTGGGTGGAGTAAACAGAACAGGATTGGGGGAGAAAGAAGCTGAGTCAGTGAGTCGCCATGATGCTCCCACTCCAGCCAGACGCAGGTTAAGATCCTCCCTGGTAAGCGCACCTCATGGTGTTACAAGGATACTAGAAATGGGTTAGATCGATATGTAAGAGCTAGCCAATAAGAGGCTACAGATAACGGGCCAGGCAGTGTTTAAATGAATACAGTTTCCGCGTAATTATTTCGGGCATAAGCTAGAGCCATGTGGGCGGCTGGGTGCCAGGGACACAGCCCAGCCGCCCCTACTTACTACATGGTATCTTTAGTTAAGACTGGAATTAGAAGCTGATGTCTTGGCACTGTGTGCTAGTTGAGCCTCATTGTTTCTAGGCCCTCTTGGCTGACAGAGGAAGGAAATATGTGTCTTGTATTTGCCTCTTAGGTAAATATATACAGAGATTCTCATATATATCATCCCTATCTCTTTATAAAAGATTTACTTATGGGCCATGGTGAAATTTGGGTCTGAGCTGCTGCCCCGGGTCATGTTTGGGTCTGTGACCCTGCTGGACCTGGGTCTGTGATGATGTCCAAGGCCCATGCTGAGCCTGCCCCACCCTTCACTGGCCCTGGGACAGTTGGCCCTGCTCCTCACTGGATACTGCAGCTGGAGGGCTGGACCCACCTCTCAGGGAAGAGCTTCCCCCCATACACACTTGGGAAAGGTGGTTCCACCCCTTACCTCAGGTGCGTACCCTGTCTGGGCAGCACACTAGAGCTGAGCCTGTTGTTGGGAGGCACGATGAGTCAGCCCTGAGGGCAGGAGAGCAGGAGAGCTGACCTCACCCCTCCCTTGTATGCCCCTACAGCAAGCAGGAGAGAGGGCCCTGTGCTGGACACACAGTAGAGCTGGCCCTGGGGGTTAAATGTGAGTGAGCTGGGTCTGAAAACCCGAGAACAGGAGCACTGGCCCCGCTCCTTGCTGCAGGCTGTACCGGGTGAGCTGGCAGAGGCAGTGCTGGAGAGCTCACCAGGGAGTGACCATGGGGGAAACCTGGCGGGCTGACCCAGCCAGTTAGCACCCAGGTCTAGAACCAGGGCTGTGAGTTGGCCCATCCTAACATCCACCTTGTCTATGAACTGTTGGAGCACGTGAAGGGGATGGACCTGTTATTGGTGGGGTAGCAGAAACCAGAGACCTCAAGTCAGACCAATGGCTCTGGCAATAAACACTTACAAGTAAAGACGAATTGACTAAAGGGTAAACTGTGCAACTCAACGGGCCACACTGCAGCTTCCATGATGAGAGTCTTCCCCCCTTTTTTTGTTTGTTTTGTTTTGTTTTGTTTTGTTTGCTTGCTATGTTTGGTCTTTGGTTTTTCTTTTCAGTTTGGTTTTGTTTAGGGGGAAGTCACAAGGATGAAGGGAGATTGCAAGGGGATGGGGAAATGAGTTGGATAGGAAAGCATGATATAAAATCCACAAAGAATCAATTCATGGTAAAAAAATTTTTAAAAGATTTATTTGTGTTTGTGTCAGTGAGAGTGTATCTGTATATGTGGGGACACATGATGCATATTGTGGGGGCCAGAAGGCATCAGTTGTCTTTCTCTGGTACACTCTGTTTATTATCTTGAGGAGACTCTGATATGGGATGTCCTTCTGTATATGTGTTGTTTTTATTGGTTGATGAATAAAGCTATTTTAGCCAATGGCTTAGCAGAGTGAAGCCAGGCAGGAAATCCAAACAGAGATAAAGAAAGAGAGTAGGCAGAGTCAGGGAGACGCCATGTAGCTGCCAAAGGAGAAGGGCGTGCTGGAACCTTAGGAAACTTACTAGAGGCCACAGTCTTGTGGCAATACACAGATTGTTAGAAATGGGTTAATCCAAGATGTAAAAACTAGCTAGAATATGCTAGAGTCATTGGTCAAGCACTGTTGTAAATAATATAGTTTCTGTAATTAATATAGTTTCAAGTCTGGGCAGCTGGGAAATGAATGCGCAGTCTTTTACTACAAAATGGCACCCATATGTTGGAGGCTAACCTGCATGGCCAGCCACACACTTTGGGTCTGGGTGCTTGTGCACCCACTTGGGTTTAGGAGGAAAGTAACTGAGAGCATGCCTGCCACTCAGCACCCCCACCTGGGAAAGCAGCCGTATTGGGTCGGCTAGGCACACACAGACAGGAAAGCATGACGGATTCCCACTTCCATACATGGAGACATTTCCAGGCTACACAACATGCTGCATGGCAGATTTAGCTTTTACTCAGACAAAAAGGGTTTATGTGCTGCATGGGTGCTTCCCAGAATTGAGCTGGTGAGCATTGCTCCCACCCAGCAGTCCCAGAGCTGGTGGTAAACATATCTCTGCTGTATTGAAAGGCTGAGAGAGGTGGAGCCAGCATCCAGGGCTGCCACAACCACATTGCTTTCCATTTTAAAATGCTCCTTGTCAGAAAAGAATTTCAGATACACAATAGGACAGATTCAGACATAAAAGCCCTCTAAATGAGACACACTATGTTTAAAAAGAAATAGTTTTTTTTTTAAAGAAAAAAGTCTTTAAGAGACAGCAAAAGTAACATAAAAGAGTACAGAAAGACATAGATTAAAGAGGTAAATAAAAATAAACTATGTAAAGATGGAATATATACAGAGAGCCTGGATTATGTATATTATTGTATTTTCTTTGAATTTTCTGACTGCAGAGAGACATTTGATTCTGGGGGCTGCTAAGTTAAATCAGCATGAAGGTATCTTGACTTCAAAATGGAATCTAAGGATATGTTACTTTGGAAAAGAGATTCTGTTTTTGTTTCCACAGGAAATGAGAGTCTGTGGATTCCTTCCAGGCTAATGTGGTTTGATGGAACAAGACCCCCGAAAGGCCTCTATAAACCCTAAGAATACATCACCCAACAATCAGCAGGAAGTAGTCTTGAAAACAATGCCCAAATTCCCAAAAATGATTATTTATAAATGTTTGTTTTCATTTAAAAGGGGTTGGTTATAAGTGTTTAATGGTCACAGTCAATTTCTTTTTCTTTTAATATTTTATTTTATTACTTAAAAAATACCAATCCAAATTCCCACTCCCTCCCCTCCTCACACTCCCTCCACACACTCTCCCATCCCACCCCCTCCAATCCTAAGAGAGGACAAGGCACCCTGCCCTGTGGAAAGTCCAAGGCCCTCCCTACTACATCTAGGTTGAGCAAGTTATAGGATCCCAAAAAGCCAGTACATGCAGTAGAGACAAATTGTAGTGCCACTGTCAGTGGCCCCTCAGTCTTCCCCAACTGTCAACCACATTCAGAGGGACTAGTTTGATCCCATGCTCATTCACTCTCAGTCCAGTTAGAGTTGGTGAGCTCCCATTATCTCAGGCATACTGTGCAGCTAAGCCCCTAAACAATAGAGGAGAGGGTTCCTGAACTGGCCTTTCCCTGTAGTCAGACTGATGATTATCTTAAATATCAACATAGAACCTTCGTCCAACAACAGATGGAAACAGAGGCAGACACAGTCAATTCCTAAAATAAAAAAGATAAGGGGATATGATATAGAGATGAATACTTTACATTGGTATGGACTTTAGTTTATTGATACAAATTAAAGGTCAATTTTGTTGTATGTATGTATATTTCTAATATTGTTTAAGGTATTATGTTTATACAACTCATTTATAATGAAAAACTACAGATTAATAGATATTCATTTATGATAGTCAAACTTGTATCATGTTAGTTAGGTTTTCTAGATGCATAGGGATATATTTCAGTTAGATAGATAATCTTCAAACCTTTCAAAGACTTACAGAATATAGCATTTAAACTATTTAAGAATTTAGACTTTTCTTGAAAGTGAGACATGTCTGCTTTTGGCAGCACCAATTACTTCAGAGAGGTTGATGGGCATTGAATAAATTCATTATGAAATTTGCCTTCAATGTGACAAGGCTAGCCATTTGGGCAGGAAACTACTTTTATTTGGACTGCTTGATAGTATGCTGTTTAAACTGGACATGCAAGACCCATAGAAAAGTGACTGCAGCTCTCTCCTCCAGCCCGGCAAGATGCCCAAGGGAAAGAAGGCCAAGGGGAAGAAGGTGGCCCCGGCCCCCCGGTAGTGAAGAAGCAGGAGGCGAAGAAGGTGGTGAACCCTTTGTTTGAGAAGAGGCCTAAGAACTTCGGCATTGGGCAGGACATCCAGCCCAAGAGAGATCTCACGCGCTTCGTCAAATGGCCCCGCTACATCAGGCTGCAGCGGCAGAGGGCCATCCTCTACAAGCGGCTCAAAGTTCCTCCTGCCATTAACCAGTTCACCCAGGCCCTGGACCGGCAAACAGCTACCCAGTTGCTTAAGCTTGCCCACAAGTACAGGCCAGAGACCAAGCAGGAGAAGAAGCAGAGGCTGCTGGCCCGTGCTGAGAAGAAAGCTGCCGGCAAAGGGGATGTCCCGACTAAGAGACCACCTGTCCTTCGAGCGGGCATCAATACAGTCACCACTTTGGTAGAGAACAAGAAGGCTCAGCTGGTGGTGATTGCCCACGACGTAGACCCCATTGAGCTGGTGGTCTTCCTGCCTGCTCTGTGTCGCAAGATGGGGGTCCCCTACTGCATCATCAAGGGCAAGGCCAGGCTGGGGCGGCTGGTCCATAGGAAGACGTGCACCACTGTTGGCTTCACACAGGTTAACTCGGAAGACAAGGGTGCTCTGGCCAAGCCGGTGGAAGCTATTAGGACCAATTACAACAACAGATATGATGAGATCCGCCGCCACTGGGGAGGCAACGTCCTGGGTCCTAAATCTGTGGCTCGAATTGCCAAGCTGGAAAAGGCAAAGGCCAAAGAACTCACCACTAAACTGGGTTAAATGTACTGCTGAGTTTTCTGTACATAAATATAATTATAAAACTTCCAAAAAAAAAAAAAAAGAAAAGTGACTGCAGAACTTTCTAAAAGATAGAATGGTCCTTCAGAGTTCCTGCTTCACAGAAGAAACTGCAAGACATTCTGCAGAACATACAAAAAAAGTGACTGACAAACTGCCGATATAGGCAAAATAGTCTTTCAAATTTCCTGTTTCATAGAAAAGTCTGCTAGATACTATGGGCCCATAGACTGAATATGAATGCCCCAATGATATAGAAGAATTTTGGGTGACTGTCCAGGCAGCAAGATGCCTCTGTCATTTCTGGAACTTTGGAAGTTGCTTACAATGGACTTTCTGTTTACTTAAGTAATAAATATTATATCCTTCTGGGGTCTTTGATGGAGTTGAAAATAGATATAGTTTTCCTTAGTTATAATAAAAGATAAATTAGATATGAAACTTTAGACTCATAAAGATAAATGATAGAATATTTTCTTTGATTTTTTTGCCTAATACAAATAGACTAAATATTGTAACTGTAATTCTTGCTTGATACCTATTTTGCATATGTAATTTTACTATGTTAAAGTTAAAACCTTCCATTTTAATTAGACAGAAAATGGGAGATGATGTGGGATGTCCTTCTGTATATGTGTTGCTTTTATTGGTTGATGAATAAAGCTGTTTTGGACAATAATATGGCAGATTAAAGCCAGGCAGGAAATCCAAACAGAGATATATAGACTAGGCAGAGTCAGAGAGACTCCATGTAGCTGCCAAAGGAGAAGGACACTGGAACCTTACCGTTAGACCACAACTTCATGGTAATACTTTGATTAATATAAATGGGTTAATTTAAGATATAAGAATTAGTTAGTAAAAAGCCTGAGCTAAGAGGCCAATCAGTGTTATAATTAATATAGTTTCTGTATAATTATATGGGTTTGGCTGACTGAGAACAAATGAGCAGTCTCCATTTACAGAGATAGTGAGAGAGACTAGCCTTGGACTTGAGCATTTGAAACCTCAAAGCCCACCATGCAGTGATACACTTCCTCCAACAAGGCTATACCTCCTAATCCCTGCCAAGTAGTGCCACTCCATAGTGACCAAGTATTCAAATATATGATCCTACGGGGGCCATTCCTAATCAAACTGCACATACATGCACATAGGTAATTCGGGCTTTCTTTTGTGTGAATCCTGATTTCGCTAGTGGAAGAGCAAGTTCTGACTGTTGCTGTATTTACTTGGGAAACTGTAGTAGTACATACAAAAATGTTAATTTAATATAATAATGGAATTATTGACTTTCACCTAAGGGCACAACTTTATCAATTAAATCTCAGCAGTTAATCTGACCTTTAGCTTTTGTGTTGATTTTCTTTGTCAACTTGAAACCAAAATCACCTGAGAGTCTTATGATGGATTGTCTACATTGGGTTGGTCTCTGTGTGTGTCTGTGGGAGATTGTCCTACATAAGCAAATTGATGTGGGAAGACATGGTCTACTGTAGGGAGCACCATTACCTAGACAGGGCCTCCTGAATTATGTAATAAGAGTAGAGAAAAGAGCTGCAAACGAGTGAGCATAAATGCATTCATCCTCTGTTCTTGACTGTGGATATGATGTGACTTCTCAGGCTCCCACCTTGAATTCGCTGTGGTGATGGACAGTAACTTGGAATCATGATCCAAATTAAACTCTCAGATTAATCCCCCTTCAGTTGCTTCTTGTCAGGTTACTTTCACAACAACAGAAATGAAAGTGGGGCAGCCTTTTGGAGTATGGTGATGAGGCAAAGATGGCTACATCAGGCCCCTTTCCTTCTCCCTCTTTCAGCATTTCACACATGACCACTGTGAAGGTCTTGCTTCACCATGTGTATTCTGCCCTCAGTTCTCTCAACTTCCTAAATGTGTTTAAATCTACACATACTAAGTTTGCTGTTTGCTTGTCTATCACAGAGAGAGTCTTTCGCCACCTTGGTTTTGTGGAGAATCTTCTACTGAAATCAGCACAGAGCAGAAATTCCAGGCATGAGCTACTTCATGGATTTGCCCCTTGGTGGTGCTTCTGCCTTTACCTAGGGTTTAACATCTTTGCATTCCCTTCTTTCATTCCAACTCACAACATATTACCATTTTAAGAATCTTTTTTTGTTTTAATTTGGAGACTTATTGAGGAGTATCTACTTCAGTCTGCTACGAGAAATAGAAGGTCCTTTCTACATTAATCTTACTTCTTTTCCAAATCAAGTTACATGCAAATATCTTTTTTAAAAATTTATTTCTATTTTATGTGCATTGCTGTTTTTCCTCCATGTTTGTCTGTGTGAGGGTGTTGGGTCCCCTAGAAATGGAGTTACAGACAGTTGTGAGCTGCCATGTGGGTGCTGGGAATTGAACTGGGGTCTTCTGGAAGAGCAGTCATCACTCTTAACCACTGAGCCATCTCTTCGGCTCCCACATGCAAATATCTTTTAAGTTTTCTTAGGTTCTTGTTTTTTAAACTGGGGAGAGAAAAAGAAATAGATTAAATAAGACATGAGTAAAAACTATTTGCTATGAATAATGTTAGGGAAAGACTAAGGAACACAGCACAGTAGTTTACACAAAGGAGCTATGTCTTTAGGATACATTTAGAAAGCAGGATGGAGGGGCACACATCTAAACCCCAGTTCTTGGATGGTGGACGCAGAAGACCAGGTGCCGCGGGATATTTTGATAACACAGTGATGCTCCAGATTGTCAATAAAGTTTACCTTGAATTGCATGGGAGGGCAGAGCCAGAAACTAGCTGACCAGAATTAGCTATAGAGAAGCCAGCAATGTGAATAGTGAAGACACCCAGGAAGGAAAGGGAGGGGACTAGAGTTTGAGCTTCCTTTTGGTTCTGGGTTGAGGGAAGAGATACTTTTCTTGTTAGGTCTTTGGCCAAAACGCAAGGCCAAGTGGTTACTTCTTGGCTTTTCTTGATCTAGCAATTTTCACCCCATATCTGACCTCCAAGTCTTTGTTGGTAAATAAAATGATAAAGACTTAACTTAAACTTACATATGCTTGCTATGGCAGAGTTGGGGTCACAGAACTGGAAGCCTGGCCAGGCCATGATCTGAGCAGCTTCAAGTGTGCTGACTGTGGGGCCATGGGGCCATATATGATAATCAAAATATTGGTAGACTCATGTGCATCCGCTAAGCTGACAGAGAAACATCATTTGGCACCCAACATGGGGTGCCAAATCCACATGTCATCAGACTTTTCTTTGGACTTCCAGCTCACAAACAATAACACGGAGACTTATTAATTATAAAAGACTGTCCTTTAGTTTAGATTTTCCCTAACTAGCTTTTATAACTTAAACTAACCCATATTTTTAAATCTCTCTTCTACCATATGACTCATTAGCGCATCTCCATATTGCACGTCCTGTTTCTCCTGTGTCTTGCTGGTGAATTTACCTTTCTTCCTCCCCCGCCAAATCCTCTCTGCCTAGAAGTCCCTCCTATTCTCTCCTGGTTAACTATTGACCATTCAGCTCTTTATTACACCAATCACAACAACACATCTTCACACATTGTAATCAAATATTCTGAAACAATCAGGAATTTAAGGTTTATTCTCAGCAACATAGCAAGTTCAAGACTAGTCTCAGCTACACTGAGTTATCCAATCTTAGAAATAAAAACAACACCAACCAATATGTGAATGCATAATGTATAATTTTGCAATATAAAGCAATGTTATTATTATTTTCATATGTTATTATTTAATTTTACTGAGAAATCTTCCATGAGTTGAGACTCTCTCTGTGTATCTGAGTGCCAAAGCTTTTGCTAGCCTACAGCAGTGGTTAACTGAATGGAGCTGAGAGAGACACTGACAAGTCCTGAAAACAAGCATGGATGGATAAACATGCTGTACTAGGAAGCAAGGCGGTGTCTGCTCTAGAGAGATACCAGCGTTTTGTTCATTCCAGAGTTACCTTCAATTCTCACGTGGCTGAAGAGAACGCGGGCTGTCACTCATCCCTAGTAGGCTTGTACTGTTGGGTGGCTTTCTGTTTCTTGCTTTGTTTCTGGTTCACGCAGCACAACTGCTGCAGCAGACAGGCTGTTTCCCAAATAGGAAAACATTATTCTAGGACGCACCTGAATCCTGCACTGAGGGACCACAGGTTTACCACAGTCAATAAGAAAACAGAAGATAGAATTTTTCCTTTGCCCTTTTCCTGGACTGAATTTATGAAAACTCCTGAGTGGATCTCTGAAAAAAAGAAGTAAGGAAATTCTTGTGCCTGGAATCTAACTTGAGCAGCCCTCACACATGATGCTGGCTACTCCCACATCTGAGTTCCATTATGCCATGATTCTGTTCAGAAATAATTTTTGACAGTAAGAGGAGTTATCTCTAAAAGAAGTCATTTTACATCATTCTGATGGGACATGTAAGGTGTCATCTCTAGTCCGTAGTGACCTCAACTTCCTGAAGCACAAATTATCTCTGAAAGTTTGCAAATTGCTTTTTGAAGAAGCGATCCATCTTGTCTATATGGTGTTGTGTTAAGATTCATTATTCAGTTTTATTTCTGACTTGACTGAGAGAATTTTCACAGCTTGACATAAATCCTCCACCGTAGAGACTGATCACAGGGAGATTTTCTGCATCTTACTTTTTCTCCCTTTATAGTTAAATGTTTCAACTGCCCTTTCTGATTCTGAGCTATAGGTCGACTTACGATTCGTCTATTTTGTAAGGGCTGAAAGCTTTCCCCAGTGTGACTACAGAAAGAGGTGGTGGGTCAGTGGGTCACAGGGCACCGTCTGTCTTACTTAGGGTTTTTTTTTTTTGCTGTGAAGAGACGCCATGACCATGGCAGCACTTACAAAGAAAACATTTAATTGGGGTGGCTTGCTTACAGTTACAGAGGTTCAGTCCATTATTATAATGACGAGGAGCATGGCGGCGCAGGCGAACGTGATGCTGGAGCTGAGACCGCTACGTCTTGCAGTCAACAGGAAGCCAGTTGAGAGTCACACTGAAGGAAGCTTGAGCAAAGGAGGCTTCAAAGTCCACCCCGAGAGTGACACCCTTTCTCCAGCAAGACCACACCTACTCCAACAAGGCCACACCTAATGGTGCTATTCCCTTTGGCAAGCATTTTGTTTCAAACCACCACATCATCCACAGAAGGATTTATGTTTGTCTCACGGGACTGCAGCCCAGGACTGGAGCAGGCTGTTTTAAAGTTTGACCTTGTCTGCCACACTGGTGGCTTCTCTCTCACATCCCTACCAAATAGCACCATCTGTCACGATAGGGTACAGTGTAAGTTTCCCAAGGGCCAGCTGGTCACCAAGTTTTCTCAGCCTCCCAAACCATTAGTCAAAAGAATCCCCTCCCCTTTTTTGCCTTTTTGAGACAGGGTTTCTCTGTAGCGCTGGAGCCTGTTTTAGAACTCACTCTTGTAGAGCAGGCTGGCCTTGAACTCACTGAGATCTGCCCGCCTCTGGAGTTCAAGGTGTGCGCCACCACCACCCAGCTGAAATCTCTTTTCTTTATGAAGTTTCCAGCCTCCAGTGTTTTTGTTGCAGTAACCAAAAAATGAACTGGGACAGGACATTAACCCATCAATGGCTGTATTGAGATTGTAACCATAAAGGAAATAAAAATACCATTTTTTTCTTACTCAAGCTTTTTTTCTTCTAAGAGTTTTTGAAAACATAAGCAGCAGGAGTAAGAAACTGCCCTCCCTTCTAAAAAAAAGTATTTGAGTTATTTAAATTGGGGAATCTGTTTAGGGAGAGTCCTCACTTTCCAGTATGAGAAGTCAATAAAGTAAGCAGTTCAGGCATGAGAAAGTCAGCCGAGAGCTGTGAGGAGAGTGTGAGTCTGGATCCCAACTTGTACCTTAGAGTCGTCTGACAGAGCTAACACACTTGACTTTTCAAAAAATACGTTGTCTCGTCTCCACGGTAGGGACAGTATTTCCAGGATGGCAGCAAAGATTACATTGCGTCAGTTACGTACACAGTGCACTGTCTATGTTTAGATCCCCAATATTTAATACTAGCATCATTAGTGATGTCCTGGTTGTTACTTGCCTTATGATTATTCTAGTCCATGCCTGCTTTTAGACCCAGATTAATCTGAGCTAATTTTTTTAAAGATAAAGATCTTAGAGAATACTCAAGTTGTAATTGAAGAAGTGAAAAGTGGGAAGAGAAAAGATAATTAAATTAATGAAATGCTTTCCCCAATTAAAGTTGGTGGCACAGGGTTTGGTTGACACACTGCATATCTGAACATCGCTTACTGAATCAGTCATCCATTTAAACTGCAGATTTGTGTAATGTGAACTGTAAGAGATGAGAGGACACAAAGGGAAATTAATCTGAAATAAAGAAAATACTTTGTCAATCCATAAATATGCAAAAAATGATTCTCGGTGTTAACCCTTCCCTGGGAGTTAAAGAATAAAACCCAAAGTGGAGGGTGGCTTTTCTCTCACAGGGTTGGGGAAAACGGAGAAGAATACAAGGCTTAAAGTTAGCATGGGCAGGAACAGTGGCTTCTGCTTGTAATGCCAGCAACTGGGAAGGAGAAGTGAATGCTTGTGACTTATACACTGTCCTGAGACACCTAATAAGACTCACCCTTAGGAAAAAATCAGCGGCTGGGGCTGGGCGATGGTGGTGCACATCTTTAATCCCAGCACTCGGGAGGCAGAGTCAGGCTGATCTCTGTGAGTTCGAGACCAGCTTGGTTTACAGAGTGAGTTCCAGGACAGGCTCCAAAGCTACAGAGAAACCCTGACTCAAACTGCCCCCTTCTCGACAAAAGAAAAAAAATACAGGAGCTGAAGAGATGGCTCATGATGAAGACTTGCTCTTGCAGAGGTCCAGAGTTCAGTTCCCAGCACCCATGTCGGGTGGCTCATAACCACTCATAACCCCTCCTCCAGAGGATCTAGTGCCTGCTAACCTCCATAAGCACCCCTTCCAAATGTTTTCATTTTTAAACCCATTTTTGTTTTATGCATATGAATGTTTGTCTGTCTGTCTGATGTATGTGCACACTTGCGTGCCTGGTTTCTGAAGAGGCTAGAGGGGACAACCCCTGGAACTTGCTACAGATGGTAGTGAGCCACCATTTGGGTGCTGGAAACGGAACACAGGTCCTCTGCAAGAGCAGCAAATGCTCATCTCCAGCTCCCACTCAGTGGCTATAAATTAAGAATGCGGAAGACCCACAATAGCAGTTTTAGGAACGGGCTTTCCAGAATGAGTCATGAGATCATGATGATGTTCATATATAGAGATTTGTTATATCACACTGTTCATAATTTTATAAAACTAGAGAGGAAAAAACAGCAGAGTAACATGTGTTTGTAATACTTAGGACAGGCTGGGTGGCAAATTATCCCAACCATTAGCAGTCCAAACAGCAGACATGCGTGATTCCAGAGCTTAAAAAATGTTATAACATTTATGTGTGCATGTATGCATCAATGTATAATGTACATATGTGTGCATCATAAGTTAGTGTGTGACGGCACATGTGTGTCATGGCAAGCCTGTGGAGGTCTGAGGACAACTTTCAGGAGTAGTTTTATTTCTTTCATTATGTCAGTCTTAGGGGTTATGCTCAGGATGTTAGGCGTTGTTACAGGGAGTGGGGCCCTTTGTCCTGGCCGCCCGGCTAGCTTACACCTGAAATAATCACACAGAAATTGCATTGATTAAATCACTGCCTGGCCCATTATCTCTAGCCTCTTATTGCCTAACTCTTACATCTTTATTTAACCCATTTCTATTAATCTGTGCTCACCATGAGGTTGTGGCTTACCAGGAAAGATTTAACTGTCTGACCTCCAGTTTCCATGGTGGCTCTCTGACTCTGCTTCTTCCTCCCAGAATTCAGTTCTGTCTCCCTGCCTACCTAAGTTCTGCCCTGTCACCAGGCCCCAAACAGTTTCTTTATTAACCAATGAAAGCAACACAAATACAGAAGGACCTCCTACAAGGCATGATCATAAACCCTTTAGCCATTGACATGGCTGTGATGGACCAGTCTGGTGCCATCTTAAGATTGGAAGCCATCTTGTTACAAGGTCAAAATAAATTCATTCCTGGTTTCTGTAAAACTTAAATTTGACTGGGTCTTGACCCATTTTCTGGAATTTGACATGTTCCACACCCTATATCCTAGCCTTCATCCTGTTAAAATGTTCAGCCAAGTTCCTGTGTAACCAAAATTTCTGGAAATACCCCAATCCTTGGAAACCCCTAGTCTTGTAATTTTGGGCTATAAACCCTACCTTCTCCTTGTTCGATACTACTTTCTCATACCCTGCTTTAGGGAGAGAGCCCTGACAGAAAATAAAGCTTGTATAATTTAGGCAAAGAGTTTGGATAATGGGTTTTACTCTCATTTGGTGGGCTTAACAGCTGCAGCCTGTGCCAGCTTGTGTTTCAGGTAGTGGGCTGGTGAAAGGAGACACAGAAAGGCACCATGTATTCCACAGAAGTCTGTCTATCTCTTTCTGTCTAAAAGAGGTCAGCTGCAAAGACCAGAAAACAGCCAGTTGTGCGAAGAGTAGGGTATTTATCCGAAGCTCAGGGTTTTATTACTTTAGAGTGGATAAAATACATACTAGGAAAATGTGAAGTTTCCCTGAGACAGCACTGCAGGGAGAAACAGAAAGGCTGGGATGAGGCTGCGGGCAAGGCTTTCACTGCTGAATACAGGAAGCAAGGACTGGAGATGTGCTTTCGTTGACACAATGCTTGCCTAGCCCGCACGAAGCCCCACGTTCCAAGCAAATGAGTATGGCAGTGCCTGCTTGCAATCTTAGCACTGGGAAGAGGAGGCGGGAGGAGGATTAGAAGTTCAAGGTCATCGTTGGCCAGCCTGGACTATCTGAGCCCCGAGAGAGGGAGTGGGGGAAGTCAGGCACACGCACACACACTTAAATGCTTACACTATACAGTGGCTGGAGATAGTTGGGTCATAGATCAATAATGAACAGGACGCAGTCTATTGGTCCCCAGAAGCACAAGCATCCTTATTCCTCTGAAATATACTCAGTCCTATCGATGGTGTCAGCACAGACTCCTGTGTAGTGCTCCTTACAAAAGTTTCCGTGCCCAGGGGCTCTCTGAATATCCTATGATATCCAAATATCTTCTGCATATTTGGGGACTCTTTTTAAAGAGTAAGGGAACAAATATCTGAAGAAGAGTCAAATAAATTTGGCCGTTAAATTCCTGTTTTGGACAGTGTGCGTCTGTCAATTAGAGAGACTGGTGTTTGGAGTCCCAGGAGAGGAGATGATTAAAATAAATACTATTCCAGAGGACTAGGCACCAGCAGAGGATGAACTTATGAAATCCTCGACACGGTTAGACTCCCATCTGCTTCTGGAACTGTTGACAGTCCATGTGGGGCTATCCAGGCACTATTTCAAATTGACGTTAGTGGCAGGGACAGTTAATCACCTGCTGACTCACTGTGGGAGGGAGACATGGTGCCAGGTGCAGTGTGGCAGATGCTGTCCTCAAATTACTAAGATCATGTCACAATTGATTCACACTATGGCAGTCTGGTGCTCAGAGTCTGCTCCAGAGGAGACGAACATATGCTCCACGTCTGCTGGGTAAGCATGTTTCTTGAGGTAATATATTATACCTAGCAGGTGGAGGGAGTAATTGATTCATTTCTGGTCTGCTAGACACGTGCGGGAGCATCTCTGGATACCAGTGTCAAAACCCTCAAGTTCTAGATAATGGGCAAAGATGGAGCTTGCAAGGACCATGACAATCCGTTCCTCACTTGGTATTAATGTGTTGAAGTGTGTACTAATGGATTACAGGCCATCTTTGCACATTGCCATATTAATTCAAGATTCAGAATTTTAAAATGCGTTTCCGACATCAGTCAAGTGTATAAATATTAAGGAGGCATTAACCTTTATCAAGTTGTTTTTTTCTTGTGTGAAGAGATCAGAGTTTAATAGAACAGGCCTCCTAGTTTGCTGCAGTGAGGGAGAACCTCTCCCCCTCGATATCTGTATAACCCTTCTGAAACATTCCATTTATATGTCTTTGGGAATGTCAGGGGTAGGGATGGGGTTTGGGAGAGAAAGGGGCATGTTTTGATTGGTGAGAGGGGAAGAGTGTCTGTCCTTCACCATGCTGCCTGCCATCCTCAGCACAGAGAGGAACAAAAGCCCATGGGAGCAATACAAAATGAAGCTTCAAGTCTCCTCACCCCAGCCAACTGCAGTGGGGATGCCTTTTTGAGCCTCTGATGCAAACATTTTGTTCAAATACTTCATCTTCCACCCACAGGACACTAAGAAACAAGTTTTCAAGGTCAACTGGGTATTTTTTCATAAACTTGAATGTGAGATCCCATGAACTGGCCTCCTTGAAGCTGATCGACCTTGGTGAAGTAAATTGGGGTTTAAATTTGCCCAGTTATTGACCCACATAGCTATCAATTCCCTTGAGGAGAAACCAAAAACAAAAGACACAGCAGCAGCGAAAAGGGCCCTTGCTCAGCCAGGTCTGCAGGAACTAGTTTCCACCGTCAATGCATCCAGATCACAAATACAGACAAGCCGACCCTCAAAGGTACCAAAGCAACTCATTTCTGCCTTCCTTCTGCACTCTTCCTATTTGGGGTGCACTAGGAATACCCACTCATTCCAAGCCTAGTCAGGTAGCAAACTCTGAGCTCCCACTGCTAAGGCAATCGTGGGGTACCAGGGCCTGGTGCAGAGCAGGGGCATTGCCACGTTTGTTGGACAGGTATGTACAGGATCAGACACTGAAAAGAAGCTCCTTGACTTAATTTGGGAATCACTCCAAGGAGCAGCCAGTCATAATTAAAATGTTATGTTGTGAGCTAGGACCCTGATGCATATACTGGACGGGACCATTTCTGGCCTGCTAAGGTTTTATTATGTAAGATGAATCTCTGTGTATGCTTCTGAACACATAGGCAACAATTAATTGGGGGTATCAATCAAATCTGGGCTAGGAAAAAGTGAGCTCAAGTCCTTATTAAAACAACGAATATATAAGAGTGGTAATAAAATAAATTGTGGCGCTTTGGAAATTGTAATTACATGACTCCAGTTAGGTGTGCCACCTGCCATGGCTGTTTCTGGCTGTCCACTTGATACATCTAGAGTTAACTAAAAAATCCCAAGATGCTGGGCACACCCGTGAGAGTTTTGGTTAACTGGGTCATTTGATGAAGAACCACCTTAATCTACACCACTAGAGGTAGGAAGAGTCACCCTAAATCTGGGCCACACCCCCCCCAGGCTAAAGGACAGGGGAGAAAGCAGCTTGCTCTTTGCCTGCTGGCCTAGCTCTCACGTCGCTGGCTTTAGAGCTTATTTCTTCTTTTCAGGATTCTGACAAAAACTGAAGACCAACCGAGACATCCAGCCTCGTAGACTGAACAATGGCTGGATTCTGACTTTCCATTGGGAGACCGCCATTGCTGAAATCCTTGAACCACAGCTGTAAGCCATTCTAATACACTGCATATATACATATGTATACACCACACACACACAGCCACTCTAATACACCCCATACATACATATGTATACACCACACACACAGTCACTCTAATACACCCCATACATACATATGTATACACCACACACACAGCCA
>JABTXL010005776.1:2524462-2534912 GCA_025134845.1 Neodon shergylaensis | reverse complement strand
ATATATATATATATATATATTGAGGATCATTTATTCAGCTCCCATTGGCACTAATTGATTTGGCAAGATCAATAGCTGTTGAATAGCAGAGAAAGAATGCAAACTAAGCCTTTTGCTTTTAAACAGAAATTAACACACTAAAACATGCTGTCCATTGCCACATTATTGATGCAGTTTGGCTGTTTCAATTAGCTTATATCAGACAGTTGAAGTACGAAATTGAATGTACTGAATCCATGACTTGCCATCAGTGAGGATGACACAGTGAGGATCCTGGAGTGAGGACCTCACCGGCAGAGCACATCTGAAGGGATGAAAGGGGATAGAGAACCATTAGAAAAGTTCACTAACCAAGGCCAGGACTTGACGCCGAAATTTCTGCCTTTGTTGTGATGAACCCTTGTGAGACCCAGATGGCTCACTAAAGGATGTCCAGAGGTCTACGAGAGCTTGCTAGAGACATTCTTGCTGCTATAACTGTACTCCAGGACCAACAGCATCATGACCTCATTTTCAAAAGACATCACACTGTTTGTATGCTGATTCAATTTTGAGAGCTGCTAACTTTACCCCTTCTTCTGCCTCCATGTGGGAGAGATGGGCTGTTCTTATAAAGCCCAGATTGTTCTCAGGACCCCAACCAGACCATTCTTAAGGCAATATAACTGCTAAGGGACAAAGGACAACTCTGGGGTACACTGACCTCAAAATTATTTGCCACAGAATCAGGGTAGAGAGTTGGTTCGGGAAGAGAAATAGTTCCAAGCCAGAGAGGACTGGAGTCAAGGACAGCCTTTGAGCATAACTTTCACTTAATTAAAGAAATCTGGAAAGCATCCAAGGATGACCTTAGGACTGTCGTCATACACTGCTAAAGGGCCAGCACCAGGCCAGAATGAGATCAGATGAAATGTAAATGCCACCTGAACAGAACAGAAGAGTGTATGTCGTTCAAAGGTCATAGTATTACAGAGGGAAGGAAGTAAAATATGAAAAGTCGTTAGGAAACTCCATTTAATTATTTTTAGGAAAGTCAGTGGCCAGAGCCAAAGCAGAAAAAGTTGAGCATGAATTATATACTCTGATTCACTGACACCACACTCAGATGCATTGATTCGTCCCATCGGGCAAGCACTTGTTAAACCCTCCTGTGTGTGGGTACAGAGGATAGAAATCTAAACGAGGCCAGAATTCACAGAGAAGGCACAGCTATTCCGTCAGAGGCATGCTATGGGGTCACAAGCAGGGTGTGGTGAGGCCATTCTCTGCTGGGCTGCAGGGAAGCAGCCATAGCAGTGCTCACTGAGCATTTAGAGGGGAGCAGTAGCAGGGAGAAGACATGGAAGCATGGGGGCTCTGGCAGCTTGTTGGGTGCCCCTGGGGCTACTCCTCATGCCCATATACTCACCTGGCATTTATTTCTGATCCATACCCTGAGTTATTTAGAATTGCCCATTTTGCAGATAAAAAATTATAAGAGCCAGGCGTAGTTGCATACGCCTTTAATCTTGGTACTTGGGAGGCAGAGACAGGTGGGTCTCTGAGTTTGAGGTTAGCCTGGTCTACATATAGAGTTCCAGGTCAGCCAGTGTTACATAGTGAGATCCTGTCTCAAAAAATTACAGCTTCAAATGGTTTAAACCAGTATTCCAAAAAATATCCCAGAATAATATTCAATACCAAAGATATATTATATGGTTTATATTTTTAAAAGGTAATAAAACTGTTTAGAAACAGTAGATCTACAAACAGTTTGGCACTAGAAGTTCATTGTGTCTGAGCTTCCTACCTCACGCTGCAGCTGGGAGTTTCCTGGCAGCTGAGATGAGGCTGAAAAGCTCTTCAGGCATCAAAATCCTCTTTGTAAGTAAAGGAAGCAGATATTGTTTACTCGAAGTGATGAACTTTTCCTCTCAGTGAAATAAAAGGTATTTGTCATTTTACGTGATGCTTCTTAAATGCCTCCATCAGAGCCAAAACTTCACTCAGAGATGACGACCCAGTTTGGTTCTGGGAGATGCCTCCAAGGAGCTCGAGGTTAGAAAGCAGCGCATCTCTCAGACTCATTTTCCGACAGGACTTCAAGGAAGCTTTTATCAGGTGACTGTTCGCGCGGCTGAGTTATGGCCTCAATTCTCAGAAATGAGTCCAGCCGCTGTCATTACTCAAAGAGCGCTCCAGGAGCTGCTGGTGCCCAGGATACTGCCAGGCTTGGCTCTGTGTGAATTCTGTTTCTTACCGTTGCGGTTTGAACGTAAATATCCCCCATAGGCTCATGTTTGGAACACTTGGGCTGGCTCCAGCTGTGGGTGGCGCTTTGGAATGTTGCGGAAGCTTTAGGATGGGAAGACTAGCTAGAGGAAGTGCGTGATTAAGGTGGGCCTTGAGGTTTGACAGCTCAGCCCGTTTCTTGCCTCCTCTCTGCTTCTAACTGCATCACCGCGTGACCAGCCGCCTCGTGCTTGGGCCTCCATGCTTTCCCGGCCTCCATGCTTTCCCGGCCTCCATGCTTTCCCGGCCATGGGATGTGCCACTCCAGCCATATGTATGGAGCTGTCACTCCATAGTAAGCCTCTCCTCCTCTAAGCCGTTTCTTGTTGAAGATTTGGTCACCGCAGTAAGGAAAGTTAACTAGCACATGTCCCCTAAACAAATACATTGTTATGCCTCATTTGCTTATTGAGTAGGGACCAAAAACATGCTCACGTGACATTTTCGATGATTGCCATACTATCTGACCTCCTTAGAGCTGGAAGTTGAATATTTTTCAGGGTCACATCTGTGACCTTGTCTTAGCCCTGGTGACAGCCCCTTTTTTACCCACTGCCCCCCAGTTTCTAAGCTAAGCTTTTCCTAGATTTACTTTTGTATTTTTGCCTTTCCTGTCTGCTGGAGGTAGACATGCCACAGTGAGGACACTCTGCAGAGGGAGAGGATTTGACAGTCACTGGTCCAACCTGGGCAGAAAGAGAACGGACAGAATGAAGCCACTACCCAGCTTATGGGGGAAGGGCATATGGCTCCTGAACTCTCACAGGTGGGAAGGGTCAGTTTCAAACTCCCACACTGTGACATTAGACCAGTTACTAAGCCTTCCTGATTGTGAGTGCTACCTACCTGGCTTTCAGTCAGGTGGCATTTGCTGGCCCGACTAGAATTTATCTGCTGTTGTTTTATTGCCACTGCCTACAGCTAGATCTTGACACCACAGCTACCAGGGAGCTTGAGAATATCAACAGAAAAACACGTTTCAGTATCTTCATTTTCCCAACTTCTCACGGAGATGGGATTCTCAAATGGAACTTCTCACCAGTCTTACCGAAAACAGTTAAAAATTTATTTTGTCATAAGTGGAAATAGCTATGATTTATTTTTAGGTTTTAGGGTTTGGCCAGCAGAGAAACTCTGTGGAATGCTGTGGAAGAGCTTGTGTTCTCAGAGCTCTGTGTCCTCAATCCCACAGCTGTCACAGAGACTCAGCAGGTCTCTGCTGAGAACGACCAGGTCATATCCGTGCTTTGTAGTCTCTGCATCAAAAACCATCAAATCATATGATAGACATGCATGAGAGTGTCATAATGAGACCCATTGTTTTGTGAAATCAATTATTATGCTAATGACTAATAGAAATGATTTGACAGCCCCAAATTTTAAGTGGCGTAAAACAATGCAATACAATTCTGCTATTTCTGAATAATTAAAATATTTATAAAAATATTAATGAAGGACTCATAATGAAAGTGATTGTACAATCAACTAAAAGGATTTCTAATATTTAAGTGTGCTCAGTTCATAGAAGGGCAAAATCGAGGAGCTGAGGTAAATACTTTAAGATGCACCCTGGATGCCTGGGCCTTTCCAGGAGATGCACAGGTTTAAGTAAGGGGGTCATTGGCAACTTCTTCGAATCTTCCCAGGATGCCTCTGTCTGCACTCATGTGCTTTGCTCTGAGTCCCTGGGGTCTGGAGGTCCAGGCTCACCTCCCTCTTCCAGTCATGCACAAGGCTATGGTCAGAGGCTGGGACTCCCTTAGAAACTGTTCTTGCCCAGTCCCGTTCTGCACCTTTCTTCTCGGCCTTCTTTTCGTCCATAGCCTGCCAACACCTGCCATTAACGGCAGGATGAAAATGAGGTGCGATATTTTAATAACCAGTGACATGGTCTAAATGTCCCCACACTCCTAAGGCAAATCTCTAATCTGCTATCTCTTAGCCTTCTTCCCAGACAAGCAATGCAGAGGGACTCCCATTGGTCCTTTATATCCTACTGGAAGCCTTCACTTGTTCAGTCTTTGTGCTAGAAATCCAGCAGTCCCTTTTCTTCTGGTCCTTTTCTTTGCTCCCCCCTCATCATCAGCCCGGCTCAAAACCCTGCCCATTCCTTCGTTAGAGTATTGATTTTTTATACCCTGTAGACCCAAAGAGAAAAAGCATCCTATCATCACTAAGAGGGTAAGTGACTTTCTAAAGTTTTAAAACTTGTGAGATGGCGTTTGAGCAGTGTTCCTAACTCTGAAGTTAGTGAAGACCTTTGTTAATGGTCTCCAGGGAAATGAGACTCATACTCCGCAGATACAGAGGAATTCACATAGGACCAGATCACACATTATGGAGTGGGGGGTTGGGGGAGTTCACGGTCTGGAATCTAAGTCCCCCTCCTGGCTGGGGTGTGGTGGGCTGGTGAAATGAGTTCCTGTCCCGACGTTCAGGAGGGCTGAGAATCACGAGCACTGATTCCTAGGGAGAGGAAAACGAATGTCCTAGCACAAGCAGAAGGTGAATCTCTTCCTCTGCTACCCTTTTGCTCTGTTCCCATCCTTAGCCCTTTGGCTGACACCCGCTCACACTGGTCAGTGGCTCTTCTTCATTCATTCCACTGGTTCAAGTGCTAACCTGTTAGCCAACACCGTCGCAGGCATGCATAGCCAGAAACAATAGCCAGCAGCCGTATGAGCATCTCTTCGTCCAGTCAAGCTGTGAGATAAAATTACCTTTCACCATGATTCGAAAACATGATGCCCCATGCTCCGCTGGGAGGTGGATGAAGACTGAAATTCGCTGTGAGACAAACAAACCACACACATAAAAGCTCATAAGGGATCAATTTGAGGTTTAAAAAATCCTGATGTTTATCTCTACACTTTCCAAAGGGATCGCCAGACCACAGACTAAGATATTTTATTTTAAATTGATTGCTGGTTTCAGCTTTTGTGAGCGAGTGTACTTGCTGTGGTCTGTATATCTTTCTCCAACTCTCCTGCTGCCAGCATAATCGCCCCAGATTGTATTCATCTGGTCACGTCTCAGCTGAGAACATCCACGGCAATGTTGCGGTGTGCCCTTCATCCATCTTTTAATCATTTACTAGCACCTTAAGATTTCAGTTGCTCTTTTGTGTCCTATTCCACAGAATCCATAGGCGGAAAGGCTGATGCCTGTCTTCTTTATTGTTATTTGACCATTGCCAAAAGCAGAATAGGTATGTGTGGCTTACTTGGAGCTGGGACACTCTTCTGCACGGTCAGGGAGAATATGAATTGTAAGGATGTTTGCCAACGTGTTATATGCATAGAGAGACTGTTGGAGATGCCGAGATGCAGTTACAGCAATCACTCAGAAGGGTAGGTTAAAGAGGCCTTCATTTCGGGATTTTTTTAAAGCTTCAATGTTTTTTCTTTTCCTTCTCCTTTTTTTTCCTTCCCGAACGTCCCTTCAGTTTATCACTTAGAAGGTGTTTCAGTGTTCATCTTCCTCTCCACTACATGTCTCCCCATCACTCTTAAATGTCATCTCCAGGTAATTCAACCATGCATCCATTAGAACGGTGTTTGCTGAGTGTTTGCATCTTACCAGGCCCCATAGCGTAGGGAGAACATACACGGACAAGGGATTATTGAAGGAAGACACAAAGTGCTCATCCACTGTACTGGGAACACACACAGGCTGCGGAACCATGGGAGAGTCTGTGACTGACTTTACTCAAGTGCCAAAGGAGGTTAGGGAAAGCTCTGGAAGAGAAACGTGTACTGCAAGTGAGCCTTGAAGAGGGATTTGTCCAGACAGAAAAAAAAGATGTTTTCCGGCAGAGTTGGGGGCCCACGAATAACTTCATGAGGCTTCTAGAAGCAGCTCAGCAAAATGCTGTGTGCTTGGATATGAGGAGTCCACAGCAGAGGTGCAAGCCCAGCTGCAAAGGTCTCACACTGTGCCTCCCCTAGTGGGACCCCATGGATGCCCCAAGAGCCTTGGCCTCTCCTCTGGTAGGCCAGCTGCCTGAATAGTCGGCATCTGAGGCAAGAATGCTGTTTTTATATTTCCTCGTCTGTCTTGCTTCCTGCTGTGCACACATCTGATGCTTACAGTGGTGGCTGATTAGGGCACTTTGCTGTGCAGTACTTACAATGAGTCCCTGAGGGGTAGGAAGGTGGTCTTCAGCCTTCATGCTTGCAGATAAGCCCACAGAAATTAGTTTTGGGTAGCTAATCCTGAAGGTGGCTGGCTGGGGAGTTTTCATCTATCCCTGAAATAAGAATTGTGTGCAGTAGCCCTGAACCGTCTTTCGAATCCTCTCTCAAAGTAAAAGGGCAGTCCCAGAACTGATGCAGAACCAAGTCCTTCCACAAATGAGGCCTGCTACGGCCCCTCTGACCTTTCTACATTGACTGAAAAGCTTGCTATGTTTACCAAACTCCCGAGATCATTGGGAGTCTGAAGTAATCTCTCATGCCTCATTAATCTGCAGTGTTTGAAGTAGTAGTTAATGTATAATAAATCTCTGCTCTCTGAGGTCTGAACCGAGCAGATGTGTTGTTTCAGACGAATCATGACAGGCATCATTCTGCCAGTCGGTCACCGGGCCCTCAGTGGGGAGGGAGGCAGGAATCATGACAGGTGTCATTCTGCCAGTCGGTCACCGGGCCCTCAGTGGGGAGGGTGGCAGGAGACGCCTACTGTGACTCATGTCTTAAGCGCTTAGGTGAAGGTAAATGCAGAAATACATAAATATGCAAAAATATAGAGGAATGCAGATTGGAGTGGTATGCTAGTGCTTGTCAGTCTTGTGCACATTTTTGAAGAGCGCAGCACTGTGCTTCATTGGCCTTGTGCATTTTTAGTCTCTTTTCTTTCTGCGCCAATGTTCATTATTTTCTCTCTTCTCTAGCGGGTTTAACTGCACTCCCAGAGTTCCTAGAGATGCAGCTCTACCTTCCCCCTCCGATCTTCCTGACTTTACCGACTGCTCACTGTGACGTTCTCACCTGGCTTTGCTGTATGTGCCATTTTGTAGGGATAAGAATCACAGATTTTTTTTAATTTGATTATTAAAACAATTTCTGATCCCCCAAATATTAAGAAACTCTCTTCTTTGGTTTCCTTGATCTGTCGAAGACCAACTAGGAAGAGATGTTAAACTACAGAATACAATTTGAAGTCAGTGTTAAAACATTCTCAACCAAGTAAAGGTTGCAATTATTTTTATTAAACGGAGGAGTCCAGAGAAGCAGTTGTATTTATGTTTACTGTTTATCCATGCCACGAATAGCATTGAGTGAGCTTTGCTTAGTTCCTTTCAGCATTTCAGGCATCAGAATGGGATGCACAGAGAAGCTGGCTTCCTGAAGGATCATGGGAACCAGAGCCAAGTCACTTTGTCGAGTTTATCTGGAATAAAATTGCTCACATGTCTTGCCCTTTCCCCAGAAGGTTTGCGTCAGCTCCTTGGCAGTTTCTTCTGATGAATTTGCTATCTCTTTTCGGACCAGCCTTCTCTGTTGATGCTGTGAGGAAAGACTCTCCATTTTGAGAGCTGCTCGCATCCTTATGGTGAACCAATTCAAAGCCACAGACTTTCTTAAAGGAGACAGGGAAGTGAAAGATATCAATTTGAGGATGGGAATGGCAGCCACGTCGAGTCTGGCAGCTTAGAACAGGAAGCACCTGCTGGCAGATCTGTCCTGTGCTTACAGGGGAAGTTCAAAGAACATAAAGCCAATCTTAAAGAAAACCGAGACCCTCTTAGAGGGAATGGAATTCCAGCATGCTTGACAAAAGTTCCTCCTCCTAGTCCCAGAGATGTTGAGGGTTCCCAGTGTCCCCTCATCCACCAGGTGCAACACTGTATCCCTATGTGTGTTTGACCCACAGTACTGCCATGGCCACGAACATGTCTTCACCTATTCATGCAGTTATGAAGCATAATTTCTAATACTTTTCTAAGGGAGGAAGGGACCCAGGGAAGCCAAGATTTCTATGGCCCATCAGAGTCACAGCGAGACTTGGAAACAGTTATCTGTTGATTGCAGTGTCTGACCAGTGCCTGTGTTTGCTATTTTCTCCCATTGCCATGACTAAAGGCCAGGGAAGAAGCAGCTGAAGAGAATGATTAGTTTGGCTCACAGTGAGGAGGGTACACGTCATCCCAGCAGGGAAATTACATCAGCGAGAGCTTGAGGCCGCTTGCTCATATCTGAGGAAATCAGGAAGCAGTAGAAGCTGAATGATGGCTTCCCCCACCCCAAGCCTTTTTACTTGGCCTAGGCCACCAAGCCCACAGGATGGTGCCGTTCCCTTCAGTATGTGTCTTCCTAACACAGTTAATGCTTTCCAGAAACACATTCTCAAGGTGTCTGTGTCACTCAGGCTGGCCTCAAAGCTAATATGCAGGCCAGGCTGGCTTTGAACTCCCAGTCCTCCTGTCTCAGCCAGCCATATGCTTTACTATGCTCGGCTAAGTTTTACTGTGACTCTGTTTGACTCACAGTGGAAACGCAGTCGTGAGAAGTGGCCCCAGCAGCACGCAGCAGCCTTGCTGTGATAACGTTCCTGTAATTTCTCCCTCCCTTGGTCGTCATCTTGCCTTGTATTCAGCATGTGGGAAGCAGAAGGCTCCTCCCCAGGAAATGCCATTTGCCCAGGCTGTTTCCAGTGGAGGAGCTCTCAGTTAAGAGTCACAAGGCATAATCAGGCAGGACTCCTGCCTGGAGACCAAGCCTTTCTCTGAAGATGAGCAGACACCCCACTGAATCCTTTTAGCTGGATGGTGACCTGTCTAAGTAAGTACCCACGTCACACACACTTCCTGCCACGGTGGGACCGTAACAAGACTTTCTGCTTCATAAGTTTGGATTGGGATCTTCTCGGTAGATGTGACATTAATAGCAAGTTGGAGTTTATTTAATTATCACACTGTGGCACATTTTTCAACATCTGTAGAATTTTAATACTCAAACACACTGTGGTTTCGCTGTAGGACATACATAGAAGCATGATGATGTGAATTGCTAAGACATCTGTCATGTGGCACAGATAAGATGAACCCTGAAGTAAAGACATTTTATCTGCCACACTTTCAGGATGTATGGGTCAGTCCTATTTACGCGGAAACATGAGAACATGATGTTCTTCCTCCCCCCCCTTTCTTTTCTTGTGTGTGTTGCATGCATGGGAGTGTGCCAACCTGCCCACATGAACACAGAGGCCAGAGTAGGATGTGAGGTGTCTTGCTTTATCACTCTGCCTTATTGCTTTGCGATAGGGTCTCTCACTGAACCAGAGGGTCACCATTTTGACGAGGCTGCCTGGCTAGTGAGCTCTTGGGCACCTGTCTCTGCCCCAGTGCTCGGGTCACAGGCACATGCTTGCCATGACTGGCTTTTCCATGGGCACAGGGATTCAAACTCAGCCTTCACGCTTGCAGAGCAAGCATGCTTACCCAGTGAGCCATCCCCATCCCCGTGAGTCTTTCCTGATCAAAATAAAGCTTATAAGAAGGAAAGAAGGAGGGAAGGAAGAAGGTAGGGAGGAGGGAGGGAAGGAGGGAGGGAGGAAGAGAGAGAGAAAGAAAAAAGAAGGAAGGAAGAAAAAGGAGGAAAGGAAAGAAGGGGGGAAGGAAGGAAGGGAGGGAGAGAGGAAGGGAGAGAGGAAGGAAGGGAGGGAGGAAGGAAGGAAGAAAGAAAGAAGGAAGGAAGAAAGAAAAAGGAGGGAAGGAGGGAAGGAAAGAAGGAGGGAAAGAAAGAAGGAGGGAAGGAAAGAAGGAGGGAAGGAAAGAAGGAGGGAAGAAAGAGACTAACCATTGCCATTTGCTTTTCTTTTTTAGTTATTCTAGTCAAGAAAGAGGAGACATTCTCTTGAAGATATTTTATGAGCTAGTATTGAATCTATTCAGAAAATGTAAAAGCAGAGCATTTATTAAAGGGTATTTTAAGGCCTATTTCATTAGTAGGAGTCAGAGAATTGTCTTCTTAGCAGAAATTCTAGAACAGCTTCTGGAAGCAAACACACCCAGGCAGTGCCTGCCTGGTTATTTGCTGTGGCTGCCTCATTGCTGTAGTGGGTGCCCAGTTGTCTGCAGTGGGTTCCCAGTTACCAGCAGCGGCTGCCGGGTTGTCCGCAGTGCTTGAGAAGCTGCTGGTGCTGGTGCTGGTGCTGCTGCTGGTGCTGGTGCTGGTGC
>JABTXL010005776.1:2489693-2524452 GCA_025134845.1 Neodon shergylaensis | reverse complement strand
TGCTGGTGCTGGTGCTGGTGCTGCTGCTGGTGCTGGTGCTGAAGCTGTTTGTTCTTGCGTCCACGGCTTCTCTGCTGATGCTCTTGTCCATCAGCAAAATGATGTGGTCTCCTCACTTTCGTGCTGTGTGGTCTAGTTCCAGATCAGCCTCACCTGATCACTTGAGTTAGCTGGAAGGAAGCTTGAGAATCATAGTTTATGCTTTTCAGCCCTCTGTGTGCTGAAAAGGAGTCAGATTGAAGTCAAATGGGCTAATGTAGACAACGTTTGCCTGAATAGACAGACAACTGGACTATACCGAAAGATCAAGAAACTCACTAACAGCACTAATCAGATATGTTCTTGTTTGAGGGCTCTTCCTCGTTTATGATTGAGAGAGTTTTAATTATAGTCCTTGACTAACGATACAAAGGAACTGATCGTAGATAGCTCACAAATCTAGAACTGCGTACACTGCCAGCCTAGGGTCATCCCTTCTAATATCATATCTGACCACACACGTGTGTGTTCTTACGAGCTGTGTGTTCAGCTTCTTCATTATCATTGAAAAGATGAGAGTATATGGAGTGTGGTCTGGTGGTACATCAGGTCACTGTTCTGTTGCTGTAATAAAAGGAACCATGACAAAGGAAGACAGAGTTTATTTGGGATTACATTTCCCTAAGGAGAGTCCATGATGACAGGCACGGGGCCTGAGAGGTATCTGTGTGTGTGGAGGGGGAGGGGGTAGTAGACAGCCAGAGCTGCAAGATCACATCTTCAACTACAAACGGGATGCAGAGGGAGCCACCTGGAAATGGGGCGAGGCTCCAAGATGCTTCATCTAGAAAGGCTGCAGTTCCCAAAGGGTCCATCACTTCCCCAAACAGCACCACCAATGGGGACCAAGCATTGAAATACAGTCTCTGGAAGAGATTTCTCACTCAAACCCCTGCGTTTCCAGTCCCTACAGTGCCGACTTTACCCTTTGCTCGTAGCTTTCACCGTAGCTCGCTCCTTCTAACTGCTCTGTTCTGTGACTGGAGTGCTGAGGTCACACGACGTGCACACTCAGGTATCTTTCTCCTAACGGATGTTAGTCAGATGTTTCAGGGTTTTGCTGCTGGGAACCATGTTGCTATGAAAATAACCGTACGTGTACTGGAGCATTATGGGAGGTATCTTATCATTTGTGGGGCTGTAAGAGAATACTTGAGACTGGGCAATTTATAAGGAGCAGTCGGACGGCAGTGCTGAAATCCGGAATTTCCAGGGTCAAAGGGCTTGCTCTGAAGGTGGCCTTCTTGACTTTTGGGAGTGAGCGTGAGGCAGCCATGCTGGCTTTGAGAACAAACCCATTTCCACAAAAATTGCTCGGAACATTCTTGGGGGGCAACCAGGGAGTATGTTCTTTTCTTTCCTTCACAACTTGTAAGAACATACACGTACGTGGTAAGATATAATATTAAAATTAATATTCCTTAAGAATTTGTGACTTTCCACAACTGGACCGTAGCAGTCTCTCTCTTTAGTAACCCTGCCTAAAACTCAGAGGCCCTGCCACAGAGACCTGAGCAGCGCATCCATCCCACCGAGCAGCCCCAGCCGCAAGGGAGATCTAGTAATAAACACCAAAGGCGAAGAATCCTGAGCAAAGCATCAAAAAGCAGATGGCCATGGTGTGATCTGTGATCTGAGCTGATTGTGCCGGAGGACTTCATTTCCCAGCATCCTATTCACAGGGTCAATCCAGAGGTCAGAGAACTGTTTTTATGCTGCTTGTATTGTCTTACTTAACAATATAGCCAGATCTAGGGTTAAGAAATACTTTCTTAATTCTCAGAGAGGAACATTTACAAAGTTGAACCTCAATCCTCTAATTCATTAGTGGTCAAGAAGCAAGCGGGGAGTCAAAGTCAGATTTCTTTAAACAGAATTGCCTGGCGTGTACAGTGGTCTAAATAAAGACGTAAACACATGAAATAAACATCAACGTTTATAGAACTATTCTCTTTGGTTTCTTATCTCAGGAATATGCCCATGAAGCGCCCCGGGCCTGCGCCTTCGCAGACCATGGTGTAAGTTGCTGAGAATTGACAGAAATTCTGTGAGTTGGGTTGTCGCCACAATCTGCAGGTCTCTAATCCACAGTAGCTAGCCTTCCCACAAGTCACTGGGATCTGGATCTAGGAAATTCTGAATTTGTTTTTGAAGTGAAGAGAAGCACAGGGGACAACAGCCAGAAAGGTCAGTGAGGGTAAAGAAGTTGGGCGGCCTCAAGGTAGACACAGCAGTTGAAGCAAGGTGGGTGAGAACATGCTGAGCCACGGGTACTGAGGCTGGGGATACAGCGTTGACTAGAGGGCCAGCCTTCCTGCGTTTGTACTCGGTAGAATGCCTGTACACACAGTAGCCGGACCTCCCCACACCCTGCCTACGCCACCACCCGCTTAAAGAGGCTTCCTTCCCCTGTCTCCGTCTCCAGTTTAGGTTTATGCTCCTAAATCCCACTCTAAACACAGTCCATCCGGTCCATGCCTGTGCATGTCTGTGACCAGGGTGCCTACAGAGTTCTCGGGTTTGGGACGGAGGCGGCTGAGATTCCAGGCCACTGCTCTCTAGCGGGCTCATATTCCATCCTGTGCTCTTCTAATCTTCCGTTTCTGCTTTCCACCACGCTAGAAACCCAAACATTAACGGGCGTAGGGTCTTTCGAGCATGACGGTTCGCTGAAACACAAGCTCTCTTTACGCACGCTGTCTGCAAAAGGTCTTTCCCTTCAAGACGATGGCTCTTAGGAGCCTGGGTTGAGCCGGGCGGTGGTGAATCTTGGAATCACAGCTGTGGCACATTCTCCTCGGTTACTGGGATTTTTTATCCCGTGAGCCAACCACCAAGATGTCCTGCTCACTACCCCTACTCAATTCCCTGCCTTCTGTGTCAAAAGCCGGCCCTTCACAGCCGCGGGTGTTGACTCAGTGAAATTACACACTCGGTCGCCAACAGATATGAACAGCAATGTCTCCAGTAGCCGTGTTCAGGATGACCTCAAACTGGAAACAGGCATGAGAGCCTGTAGGATGGATAGGCATGTTGTGGTGTGTTAGTTCCCAGAGGCAGGCAAGTCCCAGCTACTGTACCCCATGTGGAAGACCCTCCCAGTCCGTCTTAGGTAGGGTTTCTGCTGTTGTGACGAGGAAACGCAACTTGGGGAGGAAAGGGTTTATTTCCTGTTATCACTCCAGGTCATAGCTGGGCACTGCCATGGAAGAATGCTGTTTACTGTCCTGCTCCTCCTGGCTTGTTTAGCCTGCTTCCTCATACACCCCAGTACCTCCTTCCCAGGTGTGACACCCCCACAGTTGGCCGGGTCCTCCCATGTGGATCACTAACCCAGAAATGCCCCACATGGAAAAATCCACAGCTTGACGTCCTGTTTACAAGAAAGTTCAAAATGAAATAAAACTAGTGTGGATTTTGGAATTTCTGGTGGTCACACAGGGGCTGGGAGGGTTTCTTTTCTTTTCTTTTCTTTTCTTTTCTTTTCTTTTCTTTTCTTTTCTTTTCTTTCTTTCTTTCTTTTTTGTTTTGTTTTGTTTTTCCAGACAGGGTTTCTCTATGGTTTTGGAGCCTGTCCTGGAACTAGCTCTTGTAGACCAGGCTGGTCTCGAACTCACAGAGATCCGCCTGCCTCTGCCTCCCAAGTGCGCTGGGAGGGTTTCTTTCCTGAGTAGCTGTCCCTGTCGCCTCTTCCATGGCACCTTTCATGGGAAGTGGGGATAGGGAATAGGATAGGAAAGCAGAACTAAACCCAGGCAGATTTTTGGAGAAGCAGCAGGTAAAAGAGATATATCTTGATACAAAAGGAAGCAAGGAATGACGGGCACATAACAAATGCCTTCTGTGTTGCCAACAGTCTCATTATTAAAGTGAATCCATTCCTCTGCATGCAGAGTCTGAATGGCAGAGACGCAGCCTCGAAGCTTCCACCCGCCCTACCCATTTTCACACCAGGCTGTTCCACCTGGTATAGCAGAGCAGGCTGTTGCTGAGATCAACATTTCTATTCTGTATCACGCTGAGATTTTATTCTATTGCCTTTATCCCAGTGCTGTTTCTCACTGTTTTATCTCAGGCTTTCAGAACCCTTCCCTCTAAGAATATCAAGCAAACAGGTCACGGAGCAGTGGAGAACCTTGACACAGAGGTGGAGGCGCATTCTCCCTAAGGCATTCAAGGAAACAGAGAAAGCAGAGAAAGCAGGAGCAGCTAGTGATTGGGGCTCAATGTAATTCTCTCTCTCTCTCTCTCTCTCTCTCTCTCTCTCTCTCTCCATCTCTCTCTCTCCATCTCTCTCTCTTTCCATTTATCTCTCTCTCTCTTTCTCTCTCTCTGTGTGTGTACGCCAGAGGTTGGCACTGGGGTGTCTTCCTCTATGGCTCCCCTCATTATTTCTTGAGATAGGGTCTCTTCACTGAGCCAAAAGCCCACTGACTCACTTAGGCTGGTTGATCAGTGGATTCCTAGACACCACTCATCTCTCTCTCATTTTTTCAAGATAAGGTTTCTCTGGTAGTCTTGGCTGTCCTAGAATTGCTCCGTAGATCACATTGGCCTCAAACTCACAGAGATCTGTCTGCCTCTGCCTCTACCTCCTGTGTGCTGGTGGTACATGTGCCTGGTGCACTCTCTTACATTCTCAGACTCTTCCTGTCTCTATTCCCCAGCTCTCACCACCACCTGGCACACTCTCTTACACTATCTCTTACACTACTCTTCCTGTCTGTATTCCCCAGGGCTCAGACTACAGTTAAGCTCAGTTTTACATTGGTTCTGGGGATTTACACTTAGTTCCCAACACTTGCTGTGGCCACTGAGCCATCTTCCCAGTCTGTAGTTGGGTTTCTGAAAGAAGGATTTAGGGTGTTGGGGGTGAATTTAGGTGTTCTGTGCAGAGGGTGGGAGAAGTCTGTGAGTTAAAAGTATCAAATACCAGGTGTTATCACAATAGTACACACATGTTTTGGTGTGGAACAATTGTCTGCATTCTGTATTCTGTCAATTGTATTTTAAATAAACGCTGATTGGTCAGTAGCCAGGCAGGAAGTACAGGCAGAACAACCAGACAGGAAGTAGAGGCGGGTCAATGAGAACAGGAGAATTCTGGGAAGAGGAAAGCTTGGTCCACAGTCCTGGCCCAGCCACAGAACAAGCAAGATGTGACTGACTGCCTTGCTGAATAAGGTACTGAGCCACATGGCTAATATAGACAAGAATGATGGGCTAATACGTTATAAGAATTAATAAGAAGCCTGAGCTAATGGGCCAACCAGTTTATAACTAATGTAGACCTCTGTGTGATTTCTTTGGGACTTAATGACTATGGAAACCAGGCAGGACAGAAATCCCATCAACAAATTTTTAACATAAGAAACATTGAGACTGACACAAGCATAGGGAAGGTACCAAATAAATGGTAGCCAAATGAAAGACAGGCAGAAGCAGATATTTGCTCTTATCATACTGGGGCCTTGATACATCATGAAATTTGAGAAGGAAGAAACTCATGATGCTTCTTTGTCTACTCCCTTTATGACTGGCTTCAGGTCAAACACTCTGAATCCTCAGAATTGAATTTGAAGCAAGGATGAAGGAGAAAGATGTGGTACTTGAGGCACGGGTGCCTCTGTAAGACAGCAATATTTTGCAGGCTCACAGAGCACTACAGGGTGACTTTTTAGCTCAAAAGCTATCACGAGAGAATTGGAATATCCCCATGAATCATTTGTCATGTCTTCTCTGTGGCTAAGAAATGCAGAATTCTCCAGTTGGTGATAACTGTCCTCTGTGTTTGTATAGTCTTTCCATTCCCAAGGAGATCTCAGTGACAAGGTCTCCACTAAGTCTCACAGGACGCAGCAGAGCCACAGTTATTCGACTTTGAGACCAACCGTGGGATGCAAATTGTCTGCCTGTTAGTTGTGGTCATGAAATGCACTTACCTCCAAATGCTAGAGCCCCCGACATGAGACACTGGTCTCTGTGGTAGAGTCCATATACTGGCCCTTGAGGAGGGTCTTACTGTACCCCTTGGTAAAGTGAGGTAAAGTCCACTTCACCCTGATATCTGAGGTGGCGCTCACTGCAGGGAGCTCACAGAAAGTAGACTGGAAATCCCAAGTACAGCTCCGTTATAATGGTGAGGGACCACAACCCAATGACTGTCACTGATTAAAATGTCACTATGTGGTGTATGACCATTTTCTGAGACTCAAAGTATGTCCTAAGTTTCAAAGTAACAGTTTTATATTGACTTACAGTTTAGTTACTTGAAGAAGCAACATGAGATATCTTGGAAAGCTTGCTCTGGAAGACACACATCCATTTCTTAAGTATTAGGAAGAGCTTGTGAGAGTTAATTGGTGCTTTTCTTTCTGAAGCCAGGAATCAATCAGTGTTCACTGGGAAAAGTAAAAGTTTCCCCCCTTCCCTTCCTACAGAGGTGCTTGGGTGCTGAGATCTAGTGGAAGGGCTGAGCTCAGAGTGGCCAGCCTGTAGGTGCCTCTCCAGGGACTAGGGAAGGCAGGGTGCCTGTGTGTTTTGGCTTCACGTAGCATCCAGGCACTCCTTGTAAGCACTGGAAGATGTGGGCAGGCATGGGATGAGGTGCTGGGGACCTGAGGGATGCTGGGAACCTGAGGGAAGCTAGGGACCTGAGGGATGCTGGGGACCTGAGGGATGCTGGGGACAGGTGGTGCTTTAGCCCGGAAGCACAGTGGCCCAGCTGGCAATCACAGACCAGAGCTGGGCCCTCACTTGCACAACTGTACCTACTGTCAGACTTTGGTATGGCTCCTGGGAATAAACAGAGGCTCAGGGTGGACTTACAATTCATCTTGGTAAACTGAGGTCTATCTTTGGTTTAGAAAAAATGCAGGCATAATGTTTGCTTTTTTTGTCGGTTTTGTTTTCTGTCACAGGCATCATGGAACCCCCCCTCCCTTCTCCCTCATACAGCAGCATCATCTCCTGCCATAAGCCAGACATTAATGACGGATGCTTGGATGTGATGGGGTGCTGGACAGAAGCACCTCCTGCCAGGGGAGCTTGTTATCTGCAGCAGGAAAGGGCAAAGCTAATCGAGGAACAACAACACAACAGGGAAAGGCAGGGATCTGAGGCCCCACAGAATAGGGGTACACAGCTGAATCTAGGGGCCAGAGGTGGCATTTAATATGGAAAGCATGTGTAAGATGAGCGTGAAGGACATTGTCCTACATTACGTGTCCCTCCACCTTCACCACTGCTGTGGTCATCACTGACTACAGCCATGTGTGACCTCTCTCACTCAGCACTTAGATCCCAGGGCTTGGGGCAGAAAGTAGATGACTGAAAGCAAGGATAAATCTTCACACCCCATACCTGAGCTCTTACGTACAGAAGCTTGATATATTTATTTTTAATAGTAGCTTATAAAGTGACCCAGAAACAGATGAGTAGTGGCTGAAAGAGGAAGATCATAGAGTCCCACCGAACCCGAGTTCACCACAGCATTCCCAGCCTGGCACTGGGATCTACTTTAGCAGGACCTCTCTCAGTGGCTCTGCAGGCCTGCAGACAATTGCATCTGCTAGTTTAGGCTGCACTGCCACCGTGAGGACAGTCTGGCTACTGTCAGGATTAGGACCCTTGGGGCCCATGCCTGCTTAGAATCCCAGCTTCCTGCTGGAGAGAGCAATGGCTGGGGAGAAAGGCAAAGCCTACCCTCCCCAGAAGCCCCTTCCTTGGGCTGTCCCAGGGGCTGGGAGTCTCCTGGTAAACGTGCCTGCGCACTGCAGGTTAGAAAAGCAGACTACAAAGCGGTCACGCTGCATGTCTGTCCCTGCAAGGCTGACTTCTCCTGGACTCCTGCTGGCTCACCTTCCCGTTGACCACAGGCAGGCTCACCTGACTGAGAGGAAGCAGGAACTCCCTCTTCTCCTTTGAATGCTGGTACATCCCGGTTGTCGCCCCTGGGAGGAAATGAGGAACTCTTTCACAGAGCTCCTTCCTCAGGGGTCTTTTAGTTAGTCCTGTCCACTGCTGTGCCCCCCAGGGAGCCAGCAACCAGAAAACTCAGACCATAAGACAGCCATGCTGACTTGAGAGCCTTGACCCCAAGATTGGTGTTTACCTCTTCAAACTTCCTGTTTGCTCATTTACAAAAGAATTATCAATATACCAGACCTATCGCATAGGACTGTGGAAATCAAGGTATGTCTTCCAGTGAAGGTTGGCTCTGTTTACATGTAACACACTGTCCCTCAATCCTACGTGTCTACAAGGGTACATATCACAACATACAAGCAAAATCGGTATACCGTGGTGGGAGTGGCATGTGTGTGGCAATCTGCAGACTACTCTGTGTGGATTTGGGGATCAATCGAGCGAGTATAAAGTCTTCTGGAAAGAAAGCTTCCTGTTGTAAAAATTAAGGCGTGTTTTGTAGAACATGGGATATAGGAAGGGATTTTCAGGACTAGGGTGAAGGCTCAGCTGTTAAGAGCACTTGCCCTTGCAGAGGACCCCAGCTGAGTTCTCAGCACCCATGTGTCAGCTCACAACCCTTTGTAACTCCAGCCCTAGGGGGACCCAAAGCCTTCTCCAGGTCTCCATGGGCACGGACACACAGTGGTCCCCATACATAGAGAAGGCAAACACTCATACACTTGAAATAATGAAAAGGGAAGATTTTTAGTAGTATCCTGGAGTGACAGGCAACAGGCTGAAATTAATTATTTCAAAAACATGGAAACTAATTTATGTAGGCGCATATAACTGGCCTAACTCTTCTTGTGGTTTTTTTTTTTTTTTTTTTTTTGTCTTAAATAGGATCAGCATTGGCCACCTGTAGGAGACACTCATGAGATTGGGCCTGTTACGGTTCCCCTGTGCGGGGAGGTGGAAGGGTCACAGGGCTCAGGGGGCATAAATGACATCCTCACTGGTCCCCTTTCCTCAGAGAGGAAAGCATAAACCACAGAAGTGTAAACCACTGGGGTGGGACTTTTTGGTAAGGTGGCTGTCCGTACGCAGAGAAGCGACCTGCAGGTGGTGGGGCTGTCCATGTTACCCACACGTCTGTAAGTAACCATAGTAAACTCATCATTTACCGGGCTGGACTTTTGCAGAGACCTGGGATCACCTAGTTTCCAGTCTCCAGTGAGCAGACGTTTTAAAAATGCAGAGCTGTTACCTTCAGTGAGGGTTAATATTGCTTGGTTGTCAACTTGACAGGGTCTAGAGTGTCTGAAGAGCCAAGCCTTGAGAACACCCGTGAGAATTATCTGATTTAGGTTAGCTCTGGGCAGGCCTATGAGGGATTATCATGATTGGGTTCAAGTGGACGGCTGGGCTGATGTGAGCAGCTCCCTCCACTCCACAGGCCAGACTCCCAGACGGAAGGAAAAGGAGAAAATGAGCTGATTGCCAGCATCTCCCAACTGCAGATGCAACATGGCCTCGCGCTCCTGCCCCACCACGATGGACTGTACCCTCGGACTGTGAGATAAAACGAACCTCCTTGCTATTTTTTTTTTCAAGATATTTTACACAGCAATTGTTAGGAATATTTCCTAAGCGAGCTCTCTGACGATGCAAAAATTCCCAATCAAGCCAAATCAAAACAAGCCGAATTAAGAAATATCCAGGTTTAATGGGAGATCTGCGCTCTCGGGTGGCCCCGAGAGGGAAACGGGAAGCCACAGAAAAGCGATCCCCGGGAGGAAGAAAGGGGGACCACGTGTTCTTCTTTTGGGGGATCACTTAAGTACCCTGGGGAGTGGTCCTGACCCCACCCCCAGGGAGGGGTCAGGACTGGCCTGTTGGGATTTGAAGTCCAGACCAGGCCTGGGGGCTGAGATAGATGCCAGGGACTGGGGCCTAGGCTCCCAGCCTAACAGCAATGGAAAAGGTAACTGTTACACTGTCTACTCTAAGGTCTTCCCTGATGACACACCACAGCTTCCAGGGGACCTGACAGAGAGCTCAGGACACGGAGTGTCTGCCACTGACCTCTCCAGCACCCAAGCCCAAATGTTCTTCATGAGAAGGAATTCCCCTCCTTGAAATGTATGCCATTGCATAGATTTTTCCAGAAATAAGATAAAAATTATGATTGAAAATGGGGGAAAATTGATCCTCTGCTTAGGCTAGTTTATTTATTTGTTTTGCTGAGTAGGCGCTTGTACTTGTTGCTTCTTGTCACAAATTATCTATCTAAGTTACCTGTCGAAGACTCACCGAGCAGACCTGTTCCAGTGACCAGGATTCCTGGGAGCTCGAGAGGAATGCTCTCTGTATGTGTTGGTTTGTAACTGGGCAGCTCATATGGGACCTGCTGCCTTTTGTATTCAAAAGACACCTCCACACAGACAGAGACTCATTAGCTCTTGGATACTGCTACCAGTGGACCCCTGGTTAAGGAAACACTCCTTACATCAGTTAGTTTGTAAGAATACAGTTTCCCACAAGGTGGCAGCAAAGCTCACAGCATTATTAATCATCGCTCTACTAAACCTCAGTGTCTAAGGCATGGAGAATCTTGGGAGGGCGGTGGAGCCTGGCATCCTACAGTGTATATCATCCTGAGACTGTGATATATGCCTTGAGATGCCATAATTATTCTCCTGAGAAAACTACACTCTAGATTTGAAAAATAGATTTTAACTTTTGGCATCCTGTTACTAGAATTTATAGGAACACCTTCATCCTTTAAAGAAATGACAGTGTGTGGGGAGGTAACATTCACGAAGCATTTGCCACAGGCCGTGCTGAGAGTGTGCAAGGCTCCTGCCACTGCATCCTTGAGGATTCCCAGGCGCCAAACCCTCCACAGATGAAGACCTAAGTCTGCTTTGCCAATTCTGCCCCCAGTTTTCCAGGGCCCACCGAAAGAAAATTTTCAAAAATCAAATTCAAACAAAACAAAAACAAAAATAAAAGACAAAACAAAAAGCCTCTTCACTCCTCCATCTTTTTTGCCTCTCTAACACCTCCTCATTCCTCCTGGTGGCACTGGGGACCCAATGTTGTCACTCAGTGCACCCTTTGTCCTGCCAGTTTTACTTGCAAATGTTCATCACAATGAGTCGCTGGTCTGGTTCAAGGCCTCTGGTTTCTGGTCCTCCATCACCACTGAATCCTCTCAGTATCCTATGGTCACCCCAAATCACGGAGATCCTGTGGGTATCATTCCACAGAACCAGTCTCTTATGAGCTCTAACAGGTCCAAGATGGGGTAGACGTTAGGGTAGGCCAACCCAAGGCCCCAATGTGAGCCTGGCTGGTGGTTGTTGAACAGGCCAGTTCAGGCCACTGGGGTTGCCCAGCCTCAGGTAAGAGGTGGAACAAGGTTCCCTGTGCATACGTCATCAGGGTCGGCTTTTCCCCAGCCGTGGAGAGGGGTGGGGCTAGTTTTCTTGCTGCATTGATCATGGAGGGGCAGGGTCAGCTGATCCAGGGCCGGTGTAGGGTGGGGCCGGCTCAGCATGGCCCTCTGACTTCATCCTAATGGTTCCTAAGGTCCTCTAAGGTGACATGGGCTATAGACATCAACACAGACCCCAGCTCAGCAGGACCACGGACCCAGACATAACCTTAGGCATCAGCTTGGACCCAAACAACACCCTGACTCCGGGAAAAAGCACAGGCCACTAAGATAGGCCACTAAGATCAAACTCTGGTGGTGGCACAGCCCTGGACACCAACAGGGCTGCAGGTGGCACTTCTATGTAACCTTTGGTAGCAACATGGGCCTTGTACTTCAACACAGACCCCGACTTCGGTAAGACCATGGGCCCAGACATGGTTCTCAGCAGCGGTGGGGTCTGGATGTCGCCATTGCACCAGGTGTCAGTGAAGGTTATTCAGATTGGCATGGACCCAGCGTCAGCATGGCCCTCAGACACTAACATGGCCCCAGATCTCAGATCTCACAGGACCTTCAATGGTAATACAGACCCTAGCTGCAGTAGGATCCTGGACCCACGCATGGCCCTCAGCTGCAGCTCTGGCCTGGGTATCACTATAGCACTGGGAAGCAGCGAAGACCACTCAGATCTGCTTGGCTCTGGCTGCAGCGTGGCCCTTGGCCACCAACATGGACTCAGGTGGCTGACCTGACCCCATGGCCCTTGGTGACAATGTGGGTCATAGACTTCTACACAAACCCCTCTGTGGTAGGACCACAGACTCAGACGTGGTCCTCGGCAGCAGCCTGGGTCTGGATGTCACCGTGACCCCACGTGGAGGTGCAGGACACCCAGACCAACATGGTCCTGGTGGCAGCAAGGCCCTCATATACCATCATGGCCCCACGTGGTGGCCCAGCCCTCAAGAATCTGCATGGTTCTCATGGCAACAGAGCCGCAGACATCAACATAGACCCTGGTTGCTATAGGGCCATGGACCTAGAGATGGGCCTTGGTAGTGGCCTGGACCCTGATAACACCATGGACCCCAGTGGTAGGACTGGCCACTCAGATTGGTATGGCCCCAGCTGCAGCATGGCCCCCGGACTCCAACAAGGCCACAGGTTGTGGCCCAGATCCTGAGCCTCCAAGTGACCCCTGGTGGCAACATGAGCCTCATACTTAAACACAGACCCCACTGTGGTAGGACCATGGTCCCAGACATGGTCCTCAGCTGTAGCCTGGGTCTGCATGTCACCATGGCCCCAGGTCAGTGGCACAGGTCACCCAGATCAGCATGGTCCTGGCACTCAGACACCAACAGGGCCCTAAGTTGCGGCCCAGACCCCAGGAATCCGTCATGCAACCTTGTAATCTTACTTGGAGGATTGGGGTTTGCTTGAACATGATAGCAGCTGAGTCTAGAGCCTCCCACAAGATTTTCAGGGGCAGTTTCCAGTGATAACTGGTACTTTTCAGGACACTCACAATGCCATTGCCTTAGCCTCGTGAGACCTCAGGGCTAGCCTGGGTCGGTTAGTCATTGTCAGTAGAAGTTTGGGTTGTTTTTAGTGAGCAAGCAATCATGATTTGCAAAGCAAAGGTATGTCAACATAGTTCCGGTATTTATTGAAAGTTTTTGCAAACCTTAGCGTCTTAGTCCATCTGATGCTCCAGTGGGATGCTGGGTGTTTCTGTGGATGCGTAGGGTAAGGTTATCTGGCTCACAGTCCTGGTGACAAGGGCTTGCTGAGTATGTTACAGTGCAGCAGAGAGGCTGAAAGGGTCCTACGCACATGTGGGGAACCAAAGGCAACTGTGTGGGGTGGTCCCCACTTATAACAAACCTCTCAGGAGGATTGCCCTAGTGTCCAGAGATCCAAGACGCAGCAAGAATCGGCTGAGGGGTTGCTGCCCTGACTGGTTATCCTTGGCTAAGTCCCACCACTTCCTTCCTCTCTCCCTTCTTCCTTCTTTATTTTCTTTCAAAGCTTTTCTGAGTAGCCCTAGACCCTTGCTAGGTACTCTGACTTTGAACTAGCCATTCTTAGTTTCTCCTGTTGCGATTACACAAGTGTACCCCATGTTTACCTTCCAAAACCTCTGCCATGTTAATGTCACCGTGATAAAGATGAAACTTGCAGCGTGGAAATCCTTTGGGGAGAAGACATTTTCAAACCATGGGAGAGTCTAATGTTCTAAGATATTATTAGGTAGTAGCTAATGGCAGGCTTGTCCTCTTCCTGGACTTAGTAAGATGCCCTTACTATCATTGCAAGTGTGTGTGTGTGTGTGTGCGTGCATGTGTGTGTGTGTGCGTGCGTGTGCATGTACCCAGAAGGATTAGGGGGTGGAAAGTCTTGGGAAAGACAGTTATTGCACCCGATCATCGTTCTAACACTTCCCTGTGCTGAGGATAAACCCCAAGCGCCTCACACGCTAGATGAGTTCTCCGTTATGAGCCTATCATGCAGCTCGTGCGATCTTGAATGAAGTGCACTGTGCTGTTTCCTTACAGGTGGTGTGTTGATTGCCTCTGTTTGCCCAGGACTGGGGCAATTCATGGATGACAGACTTTCAGAGTTAAAACTGGGGAAGTCCTGGACAGAGCAGGACAAGTGGGTCTGCTAGAGCGGGCATCTTAGTTCCTTCCCTCTTTTCATCGGGCCAGACAGGCTGCTCCACCGGACCAGCGCCACCCGGGCAGGCTGCTCCATGAAACAGGTGTTTAAAGATTGCACAGGGCATGCTTACTTGGACAGACACTTGTCACCGTCATGTTAACAGTATTAACCAGATTCAGAGGGGACTTAATCTTTCTGAAGAACTTTTTAGCAACTTATGAAAAACAGGACCGAGGTGACTTTAGCAGATTCATCCTTGGGTGTGTCAGCGCACGAAGACACTGCGTATTCTGATGAGGGAGGATGTGGAAAGGGGAGACTGGTGCTTCACACGATTTAGTAAGACAAGCCTGGGGCTCCTGCCCCACACAAGAGTGGACACTCAACCTCCACAGCCCATGTGAGAGGCACAGAAAGCGTGTGAAAGGGAGGGGCACAGGCTTCAGGGCTGCAGCCAGCTCAGCTGCGTCCCGGTTTGGAGTCAACTTGGTCATCATTCTCTCTGTTGCCATGAGTGGGGACAACTATGGCTGAGAAGGACCAGCGGCTCAGGGCCAGACCTAAGCCTGGATCCCTGGATGACTACTGGGACAGATGAGCTGAAAGGCACAGAGCCAAGGATTACAACGCAGGCACTAAGGGGCACAGCTCGGACACTGACAGTGTTTAGAACACAGGCTGCCGACAGGCTGTGCAATCCGTGAGACCCTCTATGAAATGTGCAGCTCCCTATGTGGCACAGAGTCTCCGTTCTCTACAGCCCGCTGTGTTCAGTGTTTGCATCTCTGAATGTCAGCTGGCATCTCTGGTGTAGATGATGGTGTCAAGAGGGCAGTGTAGAAAGACAAGTATTCTGGCAATCATATGGGAGTACAAATAGAGGAGACACCACTATTTGTGATGGCAATGATGTGGGACGATCCCTCCCAGGTGTGGGTGGGGCTAGTCCCAGGCAGAGATCCTGAAGTGTATAAAATGTTCTACACTCATAAAGTCTCACTAACATGATTCCCCAAATGTGAGGAGAGCACCAGCAGACATGCCAAAGTGGATTAGGAAAAGCACACGTGGCCTTAGCTCTACCCAAAGAGCTACATCAATGGAGGAAAACTGGGACAGATAGTTGGTCTTGTCTCCCCCAGGGAAGAGAACAGCAATCAGTTGTCCAGGGCCAAATGGTCAGTCCCGAAAACATACATGCAAGTAACATTATATGGACTGCGTAAGATATGTGTGTGTATACATGTATGTGTATGTGTGTATATATGTATATATACACATATGCCTGCAATAACAATTAATGAAAAATGAGGCCATGGATTTGAAGGAGAGGTGGGAGGGGTGTAATGGAGAGTTGTAGGGAGAAGGGGGAAGGGAGAAACGTGATTGTATTATATTATGATCTAAAAGATAAAAAACAGAAACAAAATAGAAAGGTGAGAGCCAGCTGAACCTGGCATTTACTCTGTGTCTTGATTGTGGACATTGTGTGACCAGCTGCTCTCTGTCCCTGCTCCCTTGACTAGGTTCCTTGGTTTTAACCTTGAACTGTGAGCTGAGGTAAACCCTTTCTCCTTGAGTTGCTTTGCCAGGGTATTTTTCTCCCAGCCATAGGAAAAGAAGCTACAATAAACACCCTAGGGGAGTGATGGGACCTGAATAGACCCATGCAAGGCAAGGAAACTAAGTTTCTTCAGGAACAGAGAGACCATGTACCTGAGGGCCCATACTTTAATCAAGCTTGTAAGGGTGATATCGTAACTGAGGTATCCTTTATTTGTATATTTTAATTTTTAAATTGTATTTACTTATTTGTGTGTGTGTGTGTGTGTGTGTGGCAGTCATTCATTCTTCTGAGGAAATTACTCTGGGGTACTAGACCCAGAACCCAATTGTAAAAACACAGTCTTTGTGGGAGAAGCCCAGCCCCAACCAGGAAGCAGCTATTTAAGCCCCGCCCCAACCAGGAAGCTGCAGTCTAAGCCCAGCCCCAATCAGGAAGCAGCTGTCTAAGCCCCGCCCCAATCAGGAAGCTGCTCTCTAAGCCCAGGCTCAAGGCTAAGCACGAGCAAGGAACCCAGGACCCCGAGGGGCGCACCCACACACTGAGACAATGGGGATGTTCTATTGGGAACTCACCAAGGCCAGCTGGCCTGGGTCTGTAAAAGCATAGGATAAAACCGGACTCGCTGAACATAGTGGACAATGAGGACTACTGAGAACTCAAGAACAATGGCAATGGGTTTTTGATCCTATTGCACGTACTGGCTTTGTGGGAGCCTAGGCAGTTTGGATGCTCACCTTACTAGACCTGGATGGAGGTGGGTGGTCCTTGGACTTCCCACAGGGCAGGGAACCCTGACTGCTCTTCGGGCTGACGAGGGAGGGGGACTTGATTGGGGGAGGGGGAGGGAAATGGGAGGCGGTGGCGGGGAGGAGGCAGAAAGCTTTAATAAATAAATAAATAAGTAAGTAAATAAATAAATAAATAAATAAAAAGAAAACCTAAAAAAATAAAATAAAAAAGTGGATCATCACTGCCTTTAGTTGGGAAAGTTCCGCATTCAGGCAGCAAGAACCACAGAGCCACTGCCTCTCTGGGAAAGTGTCTCCCTGGGCATTGGGCACTTCACCTCTGTGTGGCCGCTTCTGTTCTCCCCCACGTCTGTCTAGCCTCATACTACTTTCTTAGCTACACACGGTTTTCTCAGCCAAGGTTATCCTTTCATTTCTGTTACAGGCAAGTCTTGCAAACCCACATACATTTTTTTCTCTTTCAAGAGATTTTTTTTGTTGGTTTGTAGATGTGACTCGGTTGGTAGAGCGCTTTCAGAAACCCCCAAATTCCACACCTTGTAAATTCCGCTTTGTAAATCTTGTGTGGTAATACACACCTGTAATCCCAGCACTTGGACAGTAGAAGGCGCGGAGACAGGAGTTCAAAGTCATCCTCAACTACAGGTGAGTTTGAGGCCAGACCAGGCCACATGGGATTGTCTCAAAAACAGAACAGGAACAACAATAGATGGATAAATAGCACACAGGACAGCCAGTCCCTTGTATGTCCCTTGGCCACAGCCATTCTGTTACAGATGGGTGCTCAGAATCCAACCCAGGACCTCTGAAAAAGCAGCAAGTCCTCTTAACTGGCAAGCCTTCTCTCAAGCCCAAGCCATTCCTTAACCCACAAGACCTCTTCCAAGGCTACAGAGGTAGCTAAGAAGGCCCTGCCCTCAATCCTGACGACTGCCCACCAACCCCACCCAGCCTCTGTTTTGGTCACAGCTGGAAGCAGAGGTGAGCTATGTCATTCCTCTCTCCCACTTACCAGCCTTCTGACCTTTCCCTCAGGTTCCCATAGTGCAGTGGAACATGATTTGCAGGATGGTGCTGACCCCGCCATGATCCCTTCTTCCTGAGGCTTAGCTTTGCTAGAGGGAGGAGGCACAGCTTCCAATGGACCAATCTAATTTCCTTCCCTCTAGGGAGAAACAGATTTGCTGAGTTCTACAGATAGCCATGCCACCAGGGAAGGCCTGTGGATTTCAGAGGCCCTGGTTCCTACCCTGGACTCTATTGTTAGTTCATTCATTAATCCCTAACTGCCCAAGAGGTTCCTCAGGTACTGATCAGTTTTCCGTTTAAGCTAGTCTGTGTCTAACTTCCTGATTCCACAGCCCACACACCTAGCCAGACCCAACACTGGCATCTTTAAGAATACAAAGCAGCAGTAATGTCCTCCCTGGCTGAGCAGCTCCCCGTGGCTACTGCCTGTGCCTCCACATTTCCACCAGGACTCCCTGCCACCACCTGTGACTGTGGATCTGCCCAACATTTATTACTTGGAACTCCCTCTCCCACATTGCTATCTGCTTAGCTCATCAAAACCAAGTTTGAGTACTAGACACCCTTTTTCCTCCACTCAGAAGACTCCATGTTGGTGGTCAAATCCCCACTTAGCAGACACAAATTTCCTAAGCACCTCCTCTTGAGATTATGCGGTACCGTCTCAAGCTCAGGATTTATAAACCAGATTCACGATCTCACTGTTCAAATATGGTCACTTTCTGTCTTTCCAGCTTTGATCAAGCAAGTGCTGCCCCCTCTCACCATAATCCTCCTGTTTTCTCTTCCAACCTGCTTCACGCGCAAGCCCTGCCGACTGACCTGTCATCTGCCCATGTGATGCACAGTTCCTGGCAAATTACCTCATATTCCACTTGCCGGGATTTACCAACTCGGTACCCCCCATGTTGGCTGGCTCCAAGACTCAACCCTAATGGTACTCAACCATGATGGTACTCCGAAGGAAAGTCCCAAAGGTTCTCCCCGGTACATCCGCTCTAATGGCTCATGAAGCATTGCTCTTGGTGGTTCTCCCTGATACATCTGCTCGAATGGCCCATGAAGCATTGCTCTCGGGGAACTTCAGTGGCTGCTGAGTGATTTTCACATTTATTTTTCTGATGTTTAAGGTACCAACTCCTCTTTCAAGCCACATCTTGTTCCTGCCACCTTGGATATCCTTTCTTCTTCATTTCTATTTTTTTTTCAGTTATGCCTTTCCTCTGGGTCAACAAGTGAGACAAATTCATATAAAAATGAAATATTTAGAACAGTGGTCACCATAGTAAGATTCCATCAGTACCAGCGAATGTGATGACGGTGATCGCGTGGCTCATCTCTGTGAAGCTCTCACTGTTACCTGAGGAAGAGCTATCTTTACTTCCTCTGTGTTTCCATGGCCCTTTGTTTCTGCTCCTTTTTAGCCCCCCCCCCCCCGGGAGGGGGGCTCTGCTTTGCTTTCTGATTGCTCTGCTCTGTCCTGGGAAGTGCAATCTTGATAAACTCTACTTTGGTAAGTGTGATGTCAGCTGGACACAAATCAGAATTACTGGGAAGACAGTCTCAGTGATGGGTTGTCTATATTGGGTGTGCATGTCAACAAAGGGCCATCTTAATTCGGGAAGATCCGACCCACCGTGGGTGGCACCAATCCCTAGGCAGGCCATCCTAAACTCTAAAAAAAAGTGGAGAAATGCAGCTGAGCACAAGCGAATGAGCCTGTGTGCATTTGTTTTTCACCTTTCTTTACTGGATGTTTCTAGCCGCTTCCAGTTGCTGTGGTTGCCAAGTTCCTGCTGAGATGGATTGTAATTTGGATCATAGGTGGAATAAACCCTCTTTCCCCTAAGTTTCTCAGGATGTTTTATCACACAGCAATGCTGAAACCAGACCAGCCAGGCATTGCAGCATGTCCAGAAGCCACACAGTGGCTTTAGTTCCTTTTTTTCATCCGTGTACCCAAATCCCCAATGAGGAGCAGCTCAGATTCAGAAGGACTCACTTTACTGCAGTTCTGTGTAGTAGTTGGAGATCTGGCCTTGGGGCTGGAGCTTGCCGCTTGTTCCATACATGGAATGTTAAAGTAGAGATGGAGGAAGGTTGAAAACTACCTGCCCTAGTGATCTTTTACAGGTTCCATAACCTCCTGGGGACTATGAGGACATTGCATATCCAAGCCTTAACAGTGCTGAATTCACTCACAGTCTCTTGAGTTCCATAATGTCTGGGAAGATTGCCACCCCTGCCTTCTTGCCCAGTTAGAGAAACCTGGCTCAGAGTCCTTTAAAAGTGTGGTTATGCTTTCACCAAATGAAGCTTCCAGTTCTCAGAATGGGTTACATCTAATTGAGTTGTTGGCCCAAAGGGCCCCATGGGAACCCTTAGAAAACTCAAATTGTTGGCAAGACAAAAGCTCTCCTCAAACTGACAGCAAGGCCCCGTTACTAAAGGCAACACCTACATGACTCATTGAACATGGAGAAGCCAAGCTGCTTCCTACAGAGAGCCCTTACCCCTGGGTGCTAGCGTCTTTCGTATAAGAAGGTTCTCTGAATGCTACCAAATGAGAAACATGAACACCAAACCAGCCACAAACCCTCGGATAGACAGCGGTGACCTGCCTGCAATACACGCTAGTTCAGTGTTGGCGCAGTCTGTGGGAGTCACCGACCAGTACCTGACTAGTGCAGTGTTGGCACAGTCTGTGGGAGTCACCAACCAGTACCTGATTAGTGCAATGGTGGCGCAGTCTGTGGGAGTCACCAACCAGTACCTGATTAGTGCAGTGGCACAGACTGTGGGAGTCACCAACCTTAATCACTGAGGACACATTCAATGAGGATGGAATCCATTCTTGACACTTCTTGGGTGATCAAGAACCTGAGCCAAGATATCTCAGGGGCCCCTCCTCCTCCTATCATCATCATCATCATCATCATCATCATCATCATCATAATTTATCACTGGCAATGCTTAAGTACGCACGGACAGCCCATTTATAGCAGTTCTCTAGTTGTTCCTATCCTGGACAGTCCTAGATGCTTGTGTTATTGTCATACCCATGTCTATCCAGCGTTTTGGGGGCCTTCCTCTTCTTGTCCTGTACACTTCTCCAAGCAGTGCTATCTTCGGGTATCTGCCATCATTCATTCTCATAACATGGTTGAAAGGGGCCCCTAGGTTCCATAAGAACAATTATTATTGTTCTTAAAAACAAAAGCCAAAATAAGACAAATCCTGAAATGCAGCAGTAAGATGACTTCTAATGGCATTTGGCTCTTCTCATAGATCGGTGCCGTGCTCAGCCATCATCAGAGAAGCTTCCTCCTGCGGCAGATGGGGACAAATACAGAGATCATAGTCAGACATTATGCAGCAGAGACTGAGATCTTGGAGCATCCAGCCTTAAACAGGATGTCTGCATGAAATCCTTCCCCTCGAAGCTCAGGGAAATTCTCAGGGAAGAGGTGGCAGAAAGAGTATAAGAGCCAGAAGGGATGGAGGACACCAAGAAAATGAATCCCTCTAAATCAACATGATTGACACACACATGAACTCAAAGAGATTGAGGAAGCCTGCCCAGGCCTGCACAGCTGAAGTCCTAGAATTTAAGGGAGAAGTGGACACAAGCTCATCCCAAACCCAGAAGCTGTCTCCAGTTGATAAGCACTTGCAAATGAAGATTTAGTTTTTCCAAGGGAGTCTCTGGGGAAACAAACTACTCTTAAGGTAGCCTGCCTGCTCAGCAAAAGATGGCCAGCAGAAATATGTAAAATAGATACACACACACACACACACACACAAAATGGTTTCTAGTTTAGTGTTTTTTTGTGGGGTTCCCAAGCGTGTAAATGTGTGGGTCTCTGTTTCTTATACCTTCTCTTGGGTTCTTTTCCTTGCATTTGTTTATTCTGTTCAATTCTAATGTGTTAGTTTGCATTTTATTTTATTACCCCACAGAAGCCTGTTTATTTTCTAATGCGAGACAGAAAGGGTGTGGATCTGGATGGAAAAGGAGGTGGGGAGGATTAGAGGGGGGGAAACCGTAGTCAGGATATACTGTGTGCAGACAAAAATTATTTTCAATAAAAGGAAAACAGAAGAAAGAGAAAAAAGTGTGATTATATAGCAAGATGCCTCTCAGTTAGAGGGACAGGGGAGTTTTAGCCTTTGCTGAGTGACCCTGTCACCACGGTCCTGCTGGTCACCCTCAGAACAGCTGTGGCGCTGTGGCTGCTCCTCACCTGTCCTGTGCTCAGCATCCATTGTTTGCCGAATGTAACATATGACTGATGTTTTCTGGGCTCAGTCCTCCTGCTGATTCTGTATCGTATAAAGAGGAAGTAGTTCGCTGGGTGGCAGCACTGGGCACTTAAATTTTCTCGGATGTTCAGGCTTGAAGGAGTTGTGTGGGGCTGGAGTGTCAGGTGCTCTTGAAGCATACAACACTCCACTAAGAGTCAGAATGTCCAGACAACTTCCCGTTCTTTCCGGCAGATGGTCATTCAGATACTCTTAGGAGGGGGGTGCATTTCAGAGAATTCGGGGCCTTCCTTACCTTTATGGTCTTAAGGCTTTGTCTGTGGTGACTATGAATGTCCCTGTGAGCGATACCCAAACCGGATCTGCTTTGATGGAAAAAGGGACGTAGTGGCACTCTGAGCCGTGTTTACATGTTAGAGGGTGCTTTTTCCAATGATGATGTAACTTCTTCAAACTAGAGGGAAAATGCAGACTACCTGGGCAGACTGGGGCCAGGCAATCAGCAGGCTCCACCCTCAGATGTCATTCAACTTGGAACAGACCCTCGTTTCAGCTGGACTGAGGGACAGGACAAGCAGAGCAGAGATTGGGAGTGCGAGCCAGAAACACAGAAATCACAGAGGCACCCTGAACAGTCTGTGGTTATTCTCAAATGCCGAAGAAAGCTAAGAGGTCGAGTTGATAAGTCCCTGCTCAGGTGTCTCACGAAAAAGAAGGCATCTTGGATAAGGATGAGCCACACCCTGTCTGCTGAACAGGTAGATCTCTTGTAAATATTGTTGGATATAATGACTATAAACAAGATTGCTAGGAAAGCACTCAATAAATAGCACAGTGTGCTTGGCTACCAACTGCGCTGCAGGGGAAACAGGTAGGCTGCTTCTTCTTTTTCTCCTTATTTTAAATGCAGTCTCTTTCTAAAATGACTCTCTCCAAGTCCCAGAAACTTTTGATGGTGTGAACTTCGTGGACAGGGATGTGACTGACCGAAACTTCTTCCTGGAGCTTCCTAAAGTCTGTGCTGTCAGGGGCTCGATGCTACGGTTCATCCTCTCTAATCAGGATCCCTAGGGCCCTGTGTAGCCCAGGTTTCCCTAGGGAGCTGTGGTTCTCAGTGGGGCTGAGATTCTCAACAGTGTTGCTAAGCTGTGAGCATGCACCCCAGATCAGCACGAGAGAGCTTCGCATGCAGGAATTCCAGGCCTCCTCGTGCACAACATGGCTCTCCAGTGACCTACTTAGCGGAAGACTTTCACACACTCCCTTTGAACCATGATGAAAGTGGGCTACATACAAGCTGACAGGCACAGCCTGTGAAATTAAATCCCCAGCCAGACCTTGATGTTAAAACCCCGAAACAGAGAGTTAAATTTACACAGGAGGATCTGAGCGCCCCAAGGAATCTGGGGCTCCAGTGCTCAGCAGGACAACAGTTGGATTTGAAGGCAGAGCTAGTGAAGTCATGTCCTTATGGTTTAACTGAGATACAACGCTTACAGTGGAATGGGAAACTTTTAGGGCGTGCTTTCTCTCGGCTAAGCCTTTGAAGCCACACATTTATTAAAGCTGAGCTCTTTCGGCCTCTCCCGGGCTTTCCAGCTTTTACTGCAAGCCATGTGGTGTGTGTTGTCCTCTGGACAGCTGTGTTTTCTGAAGACAAATCGTGTGTTTGCATGCTTGTAGCGACACCTGCAGCAGTGTTTGATGGAGGAGGGTCATCTTTCTATCTGTTGTTTCATTGGTTAAGTAATAAAGAAACTGCTTGGCCTCTGATAGGACAAAAAATTGGGTAGGCGGAGTAGACAGAACAGAATGCTGGGAGAAAGAAGCTGAGTCAAGGAGTCGCCATGATTCTCCCACTCCAGGCAGATGCAGGTTAAGATCTTTCCTGGTAAGCTAGCTCGTGGGCTACACAGATTATTAGAAATGGGTTAGATTAATATGTAAGAGCTAGCCAATAAGAGGCTAGAGCTAATGGGCCAAACAGTGTTTAAAAGAATACAGTTTCCGTGTAATTATTTCGGGTATAAAGCTAGCCGTGCGGACGGCCGGGTGGCGGAATGTAGGCAGCCACCCCTAATACAAGTGTTGGTCACCTGATTCCACAGTGACCTTCCTAATCTTTCATGGGCCCCAAGAGGACAAACTCACCAAGTCCCATACTGCACAGCGAGGGGCCATGAGGACAGCACTCACGGCCAGCTTGGGCCCTCCAGAAGCTGTGAAGCATGGTGGTAGCTACACGTGCCTTCCAGCTGTGAGATGTGGGGCCAGTGGCTTAGCTAAAGCTTTCACCTCTGGTAAATTCTCTGTGATGTTTGGGCCTGGCCTTGAGGCTAGTGCACACCAGGCAAATGCCCTGCCGCTGAGCTGTAGCCTCAGCCCTATTTTGTATCGGTTTTGTTTTGAGATGAGAGGGCTGGCTTTGACTCACTGTGTAGTCCAGGCATTCCTTGAACTTGTCACATTCTGCCTCCGCCTTCCAAGCAGCTGGCATTGCGGGTTTGGCTTTCCTCTGTTTGACTGTGTAGTTGTGTAATTGAAAAAAAAAATGAACATAAGCCAGGTAGGATGGTGTACATCTGTAATCCTACCAAGTGTGTACATGTGTGTGTGTAAGTGTGTGAGTATTTGTGTGTGTGTTAAGGGTGAGAGAAGCAGGTGGAGTAGGAGTTGGAGGATAGCCTTGTTTATGTTTGAAGCTATCCTGGGCTATATGAGACCTTACCCTACAAAAACAAAAATATACGAGTAAGTAGAAATAATTGAATCTGCTTACAGTGTATGTGGTGTCTTGACAGACATTATACATTGTGAAATGGTTATCATAGGCAAGCTAACATAGCCATCACCTTGCGTGGTGTCTTTGTGCTATGCATATGTAGTAAGATCACTTGCAAATTTCCAACACAGCATGCACTCAGTGGTTACTATAGCTAACAGGCTGTAAATCGGAATTTCGTAACTTATCCATTGCCCATCACTGAAACCAATAAGGTCGCCGATGTGCATGAGTATAGGCTTTTCACGGAAACAGAGACACGCAGAAGCTAACTTGAGGCAGTGGAGCAAGGAAAGGACTGTTTACCTGTTTGCTTGCTTGCTTTTTGTGAGTAGGCACAGTGGGCTCAATGCCAGATAACCCTAACCCCAGTGGATGGGGACAAGAAATGTGACCTTTAAGTGGTCATGAGGGCGGTATCCTTACAAAAGGAGCCCCCGAGAGCCATCCTATCTTCCTTCTACCATGTGAGGAGGCAGCAGCCTGCAGTCTGCAGGAGGCTCGCACCACTTGTACCCTGCTGACAACCTTAATTTCAGACTCCAGTCCCCAGAGCCAGGAGCAGCCAGTTTCTTTGTTTACCAGACACCCGTTGAATGGAACTTGCTTATTGAAGGCTAAGCTAATTAAGAAAGCAGGTGTTTAGAGAAATCAGCGTGGGAAGCTACAGCCTCCTAGGTCAGAGTCTCAAGAGGAACCATATTCTGTACTCTATAGGAAAGGCACAGCGGGGGTGAACACCTAGCTCAGCTCTGCCTTGCGGTCTCCTTCCAGAAACCTGATGAGAAGCAGAGTTCAAGGGACCCCCTGAGCATTTTGTGCAGGGTGGCTGTCCAGGGCAAGGAGCTGGGCAGAAAGTGTGTGCGAGCTTGGTTGGAAGCAGGTGTTAACTGGGGAAGGTGATCAGAGCTAGCATGCCGCCTGACTCATGACAACCCTTGCGGTAAGGGGACAAAGCCAGAGTGAGCTGCAGAATCCAGCTCTACCTTTGAGAACAGGGGATGATGATTTGAGAACATTTCACTGCTTTCTACATGTGGTCTTTTAGAACATTTCAGAACGTATCAGAAGACTTGCCCAATAGCAGGGCCCTGTATGCTATGTTGTACATGGTGTGGATGCAGGTTTAACAATACTTATTGCTCCACAGTTCTGAGCAAGTCTGCTGAGGCCTGCCACCTGGGGCAATGCAAACCACTGTGAGGCAGCTCCTCAGCCCGGCCTTCCTCTTTCTCAGCTGTGCCATTCTTTCCCAGGACACGCTCCTTTATGTCAGTATAACAACCAATGTTTCAGTTCACGGCCTTAAATTTCCAGTCAGGAGAACATTTGCCTTCCCCAGCCCCAAAGAAAAGTGACTTATAACTCACATGAATTCCTGACAAATCGTTTACATGTAAATGTTTTTAAAGATGGATATCCTAGCTGATGCATTATTATTATTAGTAGTAGTAGTAGTATTGAATCTGTCACTTGTGGGCCAATAGTCTTTAATAATGCCTGAGCTCCTTTTGATTCTAACTATAATAATTTAAAAAATATTTCAGAAAATACATTTTCTTCATCACCTTGCACAGATTCTAAAGTTTTAGAATCTGAGGTACTGTGTCCTTAGCCATAGAGATGGCCGGTATCGAAACAGTGACTTTGAGCTGGGCATGATAATCCATACTTGAGATCCTGGCTGCTGGTCAAAATGAGGCAGTAGGGTTGAGTATTTGAGACCAATCTGAGAAATTAGTGAAACTGTCTCAAAAAAAAAAAAGAAAACAAAAAACGTGCTGGGATGTAGTTCAGTGATGGAGAACTTACTCTGGGTCAGTACTGAGATAAATGAACACACACACTCACTCACACACACACACACATACACACACACACCACCCTCTCTATCCCTAGCACCACCACCACCACCTCACCACCATCACCACCAAAATACCAACGAATTTTGAAAATAACAACAGAACAGGAAACAGTATGAATTTAAAAAGTAATAAACTTCATGTTATAGATGACTTTCTGGAATATTTGCCTTAATAAAAATTAAGTTTTAGAGACCGATATTTCTTTTGTGAATTTAGTATTTTTTGCTATGTACATAGCTTAAAATCAAATAGGATTTACAATGTCTTGCCTACTTATAATTCTGTTTTGAGAAGCCGCTGCTCAGAGCTCTCAGCAACTTCATTTTGTATTTGCCTCCATGTTTCTAGAAAGCACACACTGATTTTCCAGTTTTGTTTATTTCCCCGTAACTATGAAAAAAGTTCCCCATAAGAACTTAGCTTTGTTATATAAACCTACATCTACGGAATCATAACACATATGCCATTGTTCATGATCTATTGGGAAACGACCAAGGTATATTATGTGCTATACTTACATTTTCCTATATTTCCTACATTGCATTAGCTGGAGCTGCTGTCCATGTGTCTATCTGACCCTCACCTTCTCCTGTCCGTGTGTCTGTCTGACCCTCACCTCCTATGTTTATGTTTATCTGTCCCCTCCTGTCCATTTGTCTGTCTACCTACCTGGCCCCTCACCTTCTCCTACCACTACTTGGCTTTTTCCATGTCTGTAGCAAAATCCTTTGATGTTCTCCAAAAAGAAGAAAAAATTTCTTTGCCCATTTTTACAATTTCAGATTGTTCCTTAATTTCGCCATTTCTTTAAACTCGTCTTGATGCACTGGGTGGAAAGACGGCTCTCTAGGGTGACTGTGGTCTGGGATCGGGTGGACTGACCCCTCTCTCTCTAGGGACACTGTGGTCTGGGATTGGGTGGACTGACCCCTCTCTAGGGTGACTGTGGTCTGGGATCCTCTTAGGATTTCCTCTCCTGTCTAAGATTCTTGGTTCCTTGGTTGCCATGTTTTCTGTCTAGGTTTCCTCCTTAGTTCTGGAAAAAACTTGTTCCTCCAGCGCTCACTAAGACAGAGCATATGAGATGTCCAGACTGAGCCTTTATATAATATTAAGGATTGTTTATATTTCTCTTTTACTGTGTCCACAGTTTATATAGGTATAGAGTTTTATCTGGGTACGTTTTCCTTGAAAAAATGGAATTCAAGGATTCATGGAGCTCTTGCCTTTGATGTTTGCTATTAGTGGGCAGGTGAATTTTAAGCCAAGGGGACTCTTCCCATTACCTTTTAGTATTTAAACGGGCAAAACTTTTTGCATCTTTCTATAGTTTCCATTATTCTAAAGTTTTATAATGATAAGCCTTGGGTTAAGTTGATTTTCACCTCCTGTATTGGGCAATCAGCGGTGTGCTCCATTCAGGGAACAAATGCCCTTCCATGATAAGTGCTCAGTTCTGTGTGTAACTCCTGGTTGTCTTTTCTTTGTCTTCCTGAATTAATATCCGGATCTGCTGGATGGATCCTATGAATATTTCCATGTCTGTTCATTCTCCCCCCCCCACCACATTATTCATTCTCCCCTGGCAGTCTAGTTTTGTTTTATAGATGTTCTGGCTGTATTTTTGTCAACTTGACACAATTTTAGACATATCCGGAAAGAGGAAACTCAGTTGAGAAAATGCCCCCATATTGGCCTGTAGACAAGCCTGTTTGTCTTGATTGGTGAAGGGTTCAGCTCTGTGTGGTCAGGGCCACACCTGAGCAGGGGTTTCTGGGTACTCTTAGAAAGCAGAGGCAACAAGCCATAGAGAGCAAGCAGTAAGCAGCCCCTCTTCATAGCTTCTGCTCCCGTTCCTGCCTCCCAGGTTCCTGCCCTGGGTTCCCCCAATGATGGACTTCCACCTTCTAAGGAAAAATAAGCGCTCTCCTCCTCAAGTTGCATTTGACCGATGGTGCTTTATCATGGCACTAGAAACCTCAACTAAGGCAGTAGACATAATGTATTTATAAAAACAGATTATATGAGGACGGTGTGGAGTCTTTTCAAAATAAGTTAAATTTATGCATCATTTTTCTTGGTTTTCAGCTGGATAAGTCAGTCATAAAGAGTTAAGTTAACAAAGACCCTGCAGTAAAGGTCATGTTATCAGCACCGGTGAGGAATCTACCATGGTGTTTCCTAGGTCCACCCTTAGAACACACAACTGTTCAAGATAGGGAGAAAGTTGCTCCTCCTCTCAGGAGCCAGCAGCTGGGCGAAGCCACTGTAAATACAGAATAGGCAGGCTGAATTGTCTTCTCCATACACATGCCTGGTCAGCTCTTCCCAAAGCAGAGTCCAGCTGTTCAACCACCCCAATCTGAAGCGGGTTCCCTACCAGCCGCACTCTGTCATTTTTTCCACATCTGCAATTAAGATCATCTGTCAGCTTCTCCTTCTCTTCCCCTTCCTCCCCACCTTCTGCACTCTCTCTAGCTTGCTAGATAGCTTGCACTGTCCTCCTCCAGCAGCCCTCAAGTGCTGTGACAACACATACATGTCACCACACCTGCTATGTAAAATTTCCCAGCCCTGAAAATTGGGAAGAATTTGTAAATGAAGACTTTTGTTTCCCTGCTGCCCAGACCTGAATAATCACACAGAAACTAATTACAACACTGTTTAGCTCAGGCATGTTCCTAGCTAGCTCTTAGATCTTAAATTAATCCATTTCTATTAATCTATGTATTACCACGAGGCTGTGGCTTATTGGCAATGTCCTGGCATCTTTCTCCTTTGGCATCTACATGGCATCTCTTGGACTCTGCCTACTCTCTCTCTTTATCTCTGTTTGGATTTTCCACCTGGCTTTACTCTGCTATGTCATTGACCAAAACAGCTTTATTCATCAACTAATAAAAGCAACACATATACAGAAGGACATCCCACATCAAGTAATACTACAAGATGTACCGGCCTCTTTGGAAGTGCTTGAATTTGTTTATTTCTTCTTCTCTTTCTCTTCCTTTCCCTCCCTCCCTCCTTCCTTCTCTCCCTCCGTCTATACCTCCCTCCCTCTTTCCTTCCTTCCTTCCTTTGAAACAGTGTCTTAGTATATGACTCTGTTTGGACTGAAATTAGATATGTAGACCAGGCTGGCCTTGAAATCCCCAAGGGTGGGGATTAAAGGTGAGGCCAGCACGCCTTGCACCTGTGCTCAGGCTCCTCAACACAGCACTGCCAACCGTAATGGAGTTTTGGGAATGAGAAAAGCCATGGAAGCCACAGAGCAGGCTTCCAGGTACATCACAGCTACACCCTAATACCTTGGGTTAATGAGCGAAGGCACCTTCAGTTCCAAGAGGAGCGAGGCAGAGACAGTTCTACACCTTCAATGACAATGGTGGTAGCCATTCATACGGTGGCAGGGACTATGGTGTGTGCTTCCTTGTATGTGATTTTATTTTTCAAGTTTGTAGTCACTCCCTGTCAGCTGAGGTCTGAAAATAGTAAGTGGAAGATCTTAGAGATAAAGAGGTCACTCTATGTGAGTTCAAGGCCAGCCTGGTCTACAGAGCAAGTTCTAGGACAGCCAGGGCTACACAGAGAAACTTGTCTCGGAAAATAAAACAACAACAAAAAAGGAAGTGCCAAGTTACAATTACAAACCACACGCTGAAGACTGTGATGAAGGTTCTCACTTCTACTGTCCTCTGCATGTTTGGGAATCACCTCTTCTTGCTGTGCATCCTTGCTTTATACACTACCTTCCCAATACTCACTCACAGTCTTGGTTCATCTTACCTACTATTATGGTAGCATGGAACTTGCATCCAAGTGACCCTTAGGAAGAACCCTAATGCCCAGTGCCAACCTCACCCTTGTCTTTTGTTTTATAAGTTAAACCCCACTTTTGTTTGCTTCCATAGGGTCCGATGTTTATTTCACCCACAGGTACAGGCATTCTGCCAGTCCTGGGACATAGGTAGGGACTGCTGCCTCACCTCATAGGACCGGGTGCAGGACTGACGGAAGGAAATGCGTCTTTAAGCAGAGATGTCCTTATGTCCTTACCACTTGGTTTATTCCCACACCACAGTAGAGAAACCCCATCTGGAAGCCATCTCAACCAGGCCTGGCAAGACAGTCAGGCTAGTCTCTCCTGTGCCCTGTCATTAAGAGGCAATGACTTTTGATGCTTTTAACACTCAGTGATAAACCCAGGCAGCACTTCTGATACAGATCTCTGCGGCCCTTCACCCCAGGGACCCAGCCATCCTTAGAGACCTGGCTCCCAGTAGCTCAGCATCTTTGTGATTTTTGTGCTATTTGTGAGGAATGGGGATTTCCCTGTGATGTGTATATTTTCCGGGGAAAACTGGGTTTGAGCAAAGGTTTTACTGTGCCCAGTTACCTGGTACAAACCTTGAGATTCTGAAGAGGAGGAAAGATGAGGATCTGAGAGGAACTGCTTCTTTCTTAATCTGAAAAGTCTAAGAATCTAACACACTGTGATTTTGTTAGTGGCCTGAACCCAGACTGCCCTGTTCCCACAGGAATATCCCTACTGCTCTCCCGAATTTACCCAAAAACACAGAAAAGAAAAAAAAATTTGTATGATGCCATGACATTAAATAACTGTGATGTGAAAAAAGGTAATCTAACTTATTAGTTTTCTTAATTTCTTTTCTTTTCTATTCTTTCTTTCTTTCTTTTTATTTTTTGAGAGAGAGAGAGAGAGAGAGAGAGAGAATCTCATGCAGTTCAGGCTGGCCTCAAACTCCATAACATTAAACTCCAGCAGATATGTGTGACCATGGTAGTTTTAAAATTTTTAATTTTATGTAAGACAGGGTCTGTTTATGTATCCTCGGGTGTCTTGGAACTCTCTATGTAGCCGAGGCTGGCCTCGAGCGCACAGAAACCTGACTGCCTCTTTTTCTCACAATACAATCTTCAATCTCAGAACTGAACATTTTTCCTTCTAATCAGAAGTATGCTTTTTCTGTGGATTCATCATATATTTATTGGCGTCCACCCGAGGCCAGCTTTGCACGCGAGAGTCCCTGCTGCAGTGGTGGTTCCTCCCCTGCCTTCATTGGTTTCCAGTCGTGGTGAAGTGACTTCCCTCTGCATGGACAGTGAACGCAGTGGGTAATAGACTGCATCACTCTGTGTATCCGGTGCCCAGAGATCCAGACAGCAATGTGTTTAGTGTTTGACAATGCGGGCCACATCCCGTTTAGCCTTAACCCTAGCGTCAGCTTTAAGATGCCAGTGCCGCCAGGAGGTGGTGGCGCACGCCTTTAATCCCAGCACTTGGGAAGCAGAGGCAGGTGGATCTCTGTGAGTTCAATGCCAGCCTGGTCTGCAAGAGCTAATTCCGGGACAGCCAAGGCTGTTAAAAAAGAGAGCTAGAGAGAGCGAGCGAGATAGAGAGAGACAGATGCCAGGGCCAGAGACTACATCGGCCGTCGGAGTTGCAGGCTGTCTGCTTTCTGCGCGGTCGGTCCGAGGCCCTGTTTTTCGGCACGCGAAGCCCCGGGGATCAGAGACTTGGTTCCTGACCTCTCGGAACCGCGCCTGACACCTCGCGAGGCGCAGTCCCTCGTGGGCTACGGTCGAGGCTGGCTCGGGCCCCGCCCCTCGGGGCGGCTCTGCGCATGCTCCGCAGTCCGGGCGGCCGAGCGGGCGGCGGCGATCTGGAGACCCCCGAGGGATGGAAGCGCCGGCGCCGGCGGAGGCGGCGGGATGCGAGGAGCTCGGTGGGTGTTTGCGGGGCCCGACCCGGACCCGGGGCGTGGGTGTCCCTCGCGTTCTCAGTCCAGGGTGCGGACCTCTGCGTTAGCGGCGGCGTCCGGGCTCCCGGTGGCTCGCGCGTCTGGCGGGGGCGTCCCTGCGCTCACTGGGCGCCGGGTGACGGGGTGACCAGGTGGCGCGGTTTGCAGAGACCCCAGGCAGAGGCTGGTAGGGGAGTCGGGCCTGGGTGAGCTCCTCCAGGGCCAGCACCTCACAGTGGTCCCTAGGCCTGGCCCGGCCTTGCAGGGCGCGCTGCTTCGTGTGTGTTGGCGTCTGTCTGCTGGTGTGTCTCCAAGGCTCCTGTGTGTGTCAGTCTGTCTGTCCACCGGCCTGTGCTGGTAGCACTGTACGCCCGCGCGGGGAGTCGCCCTGTTTGTCCACGTCAAAGGAAGGCGGGAGCCGCGGTCACTGGTTTTTTCCAGGATGTTGTAAGGAAGTTGCCATTGTTTTCTTTTTAAGCCTGTATCTCACCTCTGGGTGGCTCCAGGTGAAGCCTCGTTTAACTCTTTGCTTCCCAACTGTTCCAACGGGGACGTTGGTGCCAGGGGGCACAAGACACAGCACCTGGCTGGTGACCTTTCCGTGTTCTGTTTCCACGGTTTTGGAAGGTTTGCTTCTGTTTGCTGCTGTCAGAAAGAAAAACAGAAACCAGGATTAGGATAAAATAACCGTCTTCCCAGCTGCACACTGCGTTTAGGAATATTTCTAATTCCATGCAGGATGTTAACCGCAAGGAAAGAGGTGAAATGAAAACGTACTTTAATTTATAGGCTGGCATTCCTGTAATAACCTGCCAGCACTTCATAGTTGTTTTCTTTAAAGTTACAATAAAGATAGAAACTTTAAGTGGAAAGTAACTTTCACTGAGAGCCTCAAGCAGGGTGCCATATTCTTTGCTCCCAGTGTCCACGTGATCTCCCCCAGGAGTTCAACCAGGCAAGTCCTTTTGTCTTGCAATTAAGCTCATTAAAGGTAGGACCATGTAACTGCAAACCCAAGTTCATATGACTTTCCAGTTCATCCATAACTCATGTTAGCGAGGTGTGAGGAGATTGGCAGGAGCAGGATAGCACATTATCACTGAAACCTAGATAGCTGGCGTGGTAATGCAATCCCAGTGCTCCTGGGCTGAGGACTGCTAACCTGTGCTCCACAGTGAATTCCAGGCCAGTGTAGTCCACAGGGGGAGATCCTGACTCACCTCGTCACCCCAGAAAAGTGCATCTTTTCACTCAGCAATTCTATGTCTAGGCTAGTTCTCAAGGAAGTAAATCCTGTGCTAATATTTTACATCAGGCTGAGAAGATGGTTTAATGCGGAAGAGCACTTCCCATGCAAGCTTGATGCCCAAATTTGGACCCCCCCCCAGAACCCATGTACAGAAGTGGAGCATGGCTGTCTGTTATCCCTGGATCCTGAGATGGGAGACAGAGGCAGGAGAATTACTCATTCGCTCTAGTGGCAGCTGCATAGTGCATAACACAGCAGCAGAAACCAGAGAGTTCCTGCCTCAAGCAAGGTGGGAGTGAGAATAGGCTCCTCAGAGTCGTCCTCTAACTAACACATGCGCACACACGCGTGCGCACACACACACATACATGTGCACAGATGCACACGCGTGCTCTGGTGCATGTGCTCTCACAGTCATGAGTCACACACACAAATGTCTGCCAGAGGACATTAGTTGCAGCATCTGTAATAGGTTAAGGTAGTTACTGTCCAAGTGTCCAGTGAAAGGCCGTGGGTTAAGATACGGTTTAGCCATGCAGTCATCTACTGCCTAGCTCTTAAACATGGCACGGAAGAGCGTTCACTGTGTATCATGACCGTTAACTGGAAAAGCACGTTTGTTTCATCTTCCCCAGCCCTCCTCCTTTTGAATTTTTGAGGTGAGGTCTCACTGTGTAGCTCAGCGCACAGGAAACATCATGAAAAAAGACCCCAACCCAAACCCATCAGGATGCCTGCCATGGCTGTTGGGTTTAGTAAGCAGATGCAGACAGTGAGCAGTGGAGATACCGATCAGGGAATTAAGCAGCCTGGCTGGGGAGGGGCACTGTGGAAGAGGAGCAGTGTGAGGGAATTTGAGGGGAGGGTAGGCTAGCTGAGTATTTTCAGTGACATAACTGATTTAGGTTGAGTTACTTGCATATATTTGAGACGGGGTCTCGGAACTGAGAGATCTATTTGCCTGCCTCTGCCTCCTGAGTTCAAGTGTCAGGATTAAAGGGTGGGCCTTGCACGAGCTAGGATTTAAAAGGGTAATGGGGGAGGGCTGTGGGAATGTAGCTAGTGTGCCATAAACTCTGGGTGTGATTCCCAGCACGGCATCAACTGGGCACAGCAGTACAGCTCTCAGGAGCTAGATGGAGGGTTAGAAGTTCAGGGTCATCCTCAGCTACGTAGCAAGTCTGAAGCCAGCCTAGTCTGAAGCCAGCCTAGTCCATGTGAGACCTTGTTTTTAAAGACAATACCATACAAAATAAAGCCTGCTTCTGGTGGTTTCCATGTGAAGAGCAGACTAAAGGGCACAAGCAGCAGCTGGAGGGCGTTCCACAGGTTTGGGACAGAGACCAGCATGCTCTCCAGACTCCCACAGAGGCAGCAGTGGAGACAGTGGGACAGTGGTGATTGGACTATGCATGTTAGGATGCAGACCAGCATGCTCTC
>JABTXL010005776.1:2452803-2463593 GCA_025134845.1 Neodon shergylaensis | reverse complement strand
GATCTACAGACTAGCCAAGGCTACATAGTGGTCTACAGACTAGCCAACTATACATAGTGGTCTACAGACTAGCCAACTATACATAGTGGTCTACAGACTAGCCAAGTATACATAGTGAGTCACTCTGTAGAAGGACCTAATGGGGAAAACTAAGGTGGAAAATGATAGAGGAAGAAACTGACATCAGACACACACACACACAAGCATACATACATAGTCTACACATCACAAAGGAAACTAGCACGTATATGTGGAACGAAGAAAAGATTTTACATGAGACGACAAAAGATTAGCTTTTCTAGTTACCCTTACTATTCTGAAGTTTCTGTATCCTGTTCCTTCAAAAATAGCTGTGTTCTCTATTCTCCTAGGTGCTTCCCCTGGAAAACCAAATGAAGGAGTCCAAACGCTTCCCTCAGGCCCTGAACATCGGCATGGCGATCGTCACAGTACTGTACATCAGCTTGGCCACTTTAGGCTACATGTGTTTCCGTGATGAAATCAAGGGCAGCATTACACTGAATCTGCCCCAGGACATGTGGTAGGTAGAGGTGACTCAGCACTCATAGTTTATGTGTTCTGTGTTCACCAAGATTTGATGGGGAAGATACACTTTCTGATTTATGATTTGAGCATTTAAACTTTTTCATGATTTCATTATTATTATTATTATTAGTTCCATTATTGTGGAACTAAAAATGCATTTGACAGGCTTTTAAAATCTCAAATATGAGACATGGGTAGAAACAGTAACAATCTTTATTCACAGAAGTATTTAAAGAAAATCTTACTGCAGAAGGAACCAAAGAGAAAGCATGCAGACAGATAGATGCCCCTGTTCCCCGCTGAGACACGGGGAAGGACTGGGGCAGGAGTATATGAAGGCAAGCTTGTATGTATTGCCAGTTCAGGCTTGGGCGTGTGACTGCCCCTCCCTTCCCTACAGCACAGCTCTTCTCTGATGCCTGCTTGCTGTGGTTCTCAAGTCAGAACAGAGCAAGTTGGGACTTGGTGACTCAGAGACCATTCAGGCATAGTTGAGCCTCAAGAAAGCCTAGCAAGTCATCTGATTTTCAGCTGGACAAAAGCCTCCAAAAATCACCCTGAGATATAGTAGACATCTTGAAAAGTAGGAGAGCAAGTCAGGGTAGAGAGAGATTTCCTTTAGAAAGAGTCTGTCGGAACCTTGTGGACCTGGGAAGGTAATAGGAGCTAATAGTCCCCTGGCCGAGAGATACAGGGTGGCGCTGTCCCTTCAAAGGTTAGCATGTTCCAGAAAGTGAGCATGCAGAATGGCCCTGGAATGAGGTGTTTCCTCATGTCTCCTGTGCACAACTCAGAATGCACAGCTCTGTGGATACAGTGTGAGCAGAGGCTGAAAAGTTGAGAGAAAGAGAAACTGTTAAGTATTGTTGAAAGCACAGATGCCAACCGTAAAGGTAACTGGGCTTCAGAAACAGAATAGGGAAAAGTGAAGTAAATGGGTGCTTTCACACAGTGTGCTTGACACGGTCATTGCCATAGTACCCTTCCGGGGTTGGAAACAGGCTGTGCAGTGTGTGAAGAAGATATCGGAGCAGTGCTCCCCAGCACACCAGATAATAGTGCAGCACGTGGACCGGAGCTGACACTAACCAGGGTTAGCCTGTCAACTCCAGCTTTCTGTCCGTGGAATGCAACTATTTATATGCAAAATAGTGTTTTCATTTTAAACTATACTATCAGCCATACTTTGAAAACAGAACAGTAATTAGGAAAAAGCAATGTTTCTCTTTTAAGTGAATAATGAACTAATAAGAATGTTTGTTTAGTCCTCTACAACTGCTTATCAGAACGTGAAAAAATAATCATTTGGTAATTTTGCCTATTTTCAGCCATAACCATTTATAGTTATATTTTAAGGCCCTAGCTAAATATGTCCTTGGGTGATTTTTTAATTAAGATTTATTATTTCCAGCCCTGAGGACTTTTTTGTTTCTAATGTTATTTGCCGTATTTTCAAATTTACTTTTACTCAGTCCTACTTCTTCCACTCTTAAGATGAACACGCTGTGGCAAAGCTTGTTGAATTCTCATTCAGTCACCGACTAGAGAGCTGTTTACCCTTCTTAAGGCTGAGGTCTTAGGATGTCAGAAATAAGCTTAAGTCCTAATTAATGACTGTCGAAAGTAGAGTCCTGTATATCCTTTTAGGATAATGGGATTTATTCCAGGGAGAAACACTTTCCCCTGTGCTTCACTCTCTCGGAGAGGCTGCGGACCCTCCACAGCGAGAGAACCCAGGAGGCGCTCACTGCCCCAGCTGCAGCCCAGCCTCTTAGCTCAGCCCCAGAGTCAGGCACACCCCAGCCACAGCCTCCCCTCTAGTTTGTTCTTAAAACATGCAAGTGGGTATTTCTTTAGATTATTTTAAATATAAAAAATATTTTAAAAAGTCAACATGTTAAAGTATTGAAATACAGTGTACTAATTTTATCATTGATAGCTCAGAGGCGTTGGTTTATTGTTGCTCTGATTCTTATGAGCCTACACATTCCCTATACCTCACTGAAAACGTCACTTTCTCTAGACAAAGGAATTTGCTAAGCTTTTCCTGAGGAGGGCTGGAGAATTGGCTCAGCCATTCAGAGAACTTGTTGCTCATCCAGAAGACCTGGTTCTATTCCCAGTACCCAGGTGATAGCTCACAGCCATTTGTAATTACAGTTCCAGGGGATCTTGATGCCCCCTTCTGGCCTCCAAAGGCACCAGACACTCACATGGTGCATAGACACACATGTAGGCGAAACACATAAAATACTAAATTAATGAATTATGAAAGAGAAAACAGTGAGGGGCAGGCCCGGTTTTGGCAGGGGCCGTCACCAGGCTGGAGTCTAAAGACCATCACACAGTTTATACACGCCTTGACACACTAGTCTTTACATGGAGTCCTCCAGAGATGACCACTTAGATACAGTTTGCAGCCAGTTTAAAGTCTTTATTGTAGCTGGCTGGGACTACACTCAAATATTTGGGAACCAACTGTAGCCCTGAACATTTAGAGCAAAGGGCTTTTAAAGGCAAAAAGCACCTCCTGGCAGCTGCAGGGGGGAGATTTTATATAAGCAAGCAGTTCAACAGAAGCTAAGATAAGCAGTTAGCTGGAGAGGTGGTTTGCACAAGCAGGTAGTTTAACAGAAGCGTCCTGACCTTGCTTCCTAGAATTGACTTGGATGATTTTCTATGGGTTTCTCCATCAAAGCAATCAACTTCTAGTTGAGCCTGAAATGGCCTCTGTACTGTCTTGCCCTGTCAGACTACCCTGGATCCTGTTAGTCTGTGAAGCTCTCTGTGAATCACATAAATTGAGTAATTAGAGAATTCTAAAGACGCATCTAAAGCTGAACACTGATGTTCGCTTTTGAAGCCCTGACCTCAAAGGGATAGGTTTACATCACAAGCAAGCTGAAACCAGTCTGTTCTCTCATCCCTGAGAATTCTAACAGGCAGCGGTGCAGCCTAGAGAACTCAGCTGGTTGAGGTGATCCAGGTGTGCCTCCCTGTGTCCTCTGCCCACAGAAATGTCAAGCAAAGAGAGCTCAGATTGAGAGCCTAATCTGACATTTTCTTCCACATATAGGTCACTGGGGTTGTGACTCAGTATTTCAAAGAAATATAAGGATATTCAAGTTTTTGAAAGAAAGTTGAAAAAAATTATTGCTTTGAAAACTTTGAAAGTATCTTCATGGGATGGAGTGCAAGCTGGAGCACTGGCTTGGCCCTAAACACAATCTTCTAAGCACCGTGTCCCCAAGTCCATGCTCAGCCTCACCAGGCTGGTCAGAAGGAGTTGTCTGTACGAGGACTAGAAATGGAGTTAGTGGGGGTTAGTTTATGTTTGGCTTTGTGTTTTCTTCTTCCTTGAGACAGAGTTGTCAGTCTGTAGCCACCAGTCTGGTCTAGAAATTACTACGTATGTAGCCCAGACGTGGAACTCAGAGCAGTCCTGCAGTGGCTTACTGGCTGCTAGCATTATCGTACCCTACCACATCTACCTTATTGGCTTTTCACCTTTGCTTAGGAGGTCTCTAAACTGGCTTGTGATGTTTATTTCTTGTTTGCTCCTAAAACTTAAAAAAGAGGAAAGTCAGTCACATTAAGAAACTAAATGTTGAATTTCTTTTTTTTCCAACAGGTTGTATCAGTCTGTGAAAATTCTGTATTCCTTTGGCATTTTCGTGACCTATTCAATTCAGTTCTATGTTCCAGCAGAGATCATTATCCCTGGAGTCACTGCCAGACTTCATGCCAAATGGAGGCGCATCTGTGAATTTGGGATACGGTCCTTCTTGGTTAGTATCACCTGTAAGTATCCGTGCATACTGTCGTAATAGTTGACTTGCATGTGTTAAAATGAGAACTGCTTAAATTATATAGTTTACAATTTTTTTTAAGACACGGGGCTATGTTTGCATTTGTTTAGATCAGGGCAGCTTCAAACTCGTTCAAACTCAGTCCTCCTGCCTCAGCTTCCCAAATTCCAAGATGGCAGGTTTGCACCACCATCTTTAACCCTTAGCAGGAGTTCCATAGGAGTAAGATGGGCACTGCTCCACGTACCAGAGTGGGGCACCCTGGGGACTGCTCAGTGTACCTCCTCAGAATGCCAGCTGTGCTCACAAGGGTAATGTGGTCTTAATTTTTCTGCTTCAGAGACAGTGTCTTAGGGAGATGATTTGCAGCTATATGTGCATCCAGATTTTTGCCTTTTGGTACTAAAAACAAAGGCCTTACACATGCCAGTCATGCACTGTACCCCCAGTTAATCCCCAGATCTTGTTGTTTTTGAGGGCCTTGCTATGTAGCCCAGGCAGGCCTGAATTTCATGATCTTCTGTCTCGGAAGCCCAGTTTCTGGGATTCAGGTTTTCACTGCCACAGAGCTCACCCTGCTTTGCCCACTCATTTTGCCTCCTGCACTGACTCCTCTTGCTCAGCAGCCTGGCCTCGTGCTGGGGATCATCACCCTCTGGTGTGCTGTCCTAGAGAGGCTGGTTAGAGCTCTGCTGTAAGAGCTGATGCTCTCTCTGCTCCCGGTTATTCATGGCATACCATGCTGTTTTGTATGACATAGACTCTGCTGTGTGCTCTGAATTAGATGCTCCAATCTCATAGCAAAAACTTAATAGTTGTTTACATGAGAAATGTTATTGATAAGAATGAGTCCAGAAAGTGTTTCTCTGGTTTGTCCCTCGTTAGCTCAGAATAAATTGTCAGTTTCCCCATAAGCAGTAACTTCCGCTAACCACTTTCATTGTCAAAAATGATTGTCTACAGTTAGTCCCTTGTATAGCGACCATGTCAACAGAAGCCATTTTTTAATAGGTGCTGGGGCGATTCTCATTCCTCGCCTCGACATCGTGATCTCCTTCGTTGGGGCTGTAAGCAGCAGCACGCTGGCCCTGATCCTGCCGCCGCTCGTGGAAATTCTTACGTTTTCTAAGGAGCATTACAACATATGGATGATCCTGAAAAATATCTCCATAGCATTCACTGGAGTCGTTGGCTTCTTGTTGGGCACGTATGTCACTGTGGAAGAGATTATTTATCCGACTACAGTAGCTGTAGCGGGCACCCCCCAGAGTCTCTCTCTGAATGTGAACTCCACATGCGCAGCGTCTGGGCTGTGAGTCTTCGGTTGTTGTCCCATTCTAACAGCAAATTAAGAACCAGTACAGTCACCATGCATTTAAGCACAGTGCCAAACTCTTGTTTTGGTTGGCAGAGTATTGCGGTTGGACTGGGACCTGGCCATCTTTTGCAGTTGTGGTAAACTATGGCAGATTCTTGCTTTTATCTAATGACAATGAAAAATTTAAAATTAGCTTTGAAAAACTGAAAAAAATTAAAATCCAAACCTTAAAACAATAAGCATACCCTATTATTTGTTTCTGTAAGAAACACTTTGAATAAGAATTATCTTTCTTGCCACTATTGAGAAGATAAAGGCATTCAACATTGTGGAAATTAAATAGGGACATAGTTAATAGGATCTCTCTGGAGATTCCCATAATAGCAAAGTAAGCCTCCTGTGTATGTGTATGAAAATGCATCAGTTGCATTTTTATTGCATGGGTAATGCTTCTGACAGCCCCTGGAAGGACAGACAAGTCCCACTGACCGTCATGTAGACACTAGAAAGCTGCAGAACCAGAATCACCTCACTGTTAGGCTCTACAGACAGTAGGGCTCCATAGTCACTGGGAAGTACTGAGCAAGGTTCTCATCTGTTTGGGTTGTGGGCAAAGAGGCCGCTGAGGTTTCTGGAATTCCCCTCCCTTAGTTACTGTCTTAGTTGGGGTTTCTCTTGCTATGACACAGCATCATGACCAAAGGCAACCTAGGGAACAAAGAGTTGATTTCAGTTTATAGTTCCACATCACAGCCATCATCAAAGGAAGTCAAGACAAGAACTCAGGGCAGGAACCTGGAGGCAGGCGCTGATGCAGAAGTTATGGGACGATACTGCTCATGGCTTGCTCAGCGTGCTTTCTTATAGCTCCCGGGACCACCAGCCCAGAGGTGGCACCACCATGGACTGGGCCCTTCCTAATTGATCATCAACCTGGAGAACTATCCCACAGACTTACCTACAGGTTAGTCTTATAGAGACATTTTCTCAGCTGACTCTCTCTTCCAAATTGATTCTAGATGTGTCAAGACAGGGCAGTTACCATTGTAGGAAATGGAATCTCAGAATGTCAGGTGACTTTGTCAAGAGCACTTATCCTAGTCAAGAGAACCCGAAATTTGTTCCATACAGAGACTTTTTTAAAAATTATTTTTCATGTCACAGTCAAGAAAGATGAAAAATTACATACAGCTTAATTTAGTGTAAATTTTATTCAATTATATTTTCATCTTTGAGAGTATGTGCCTGATATATTTGAATATATATGACAGAAAAATCCAAGAATCCTGCCTGTGACTTTATAGACCTCATACAGGAAAAGAAGCTAACATTTCCTTAAATAGGAAGGCTGGCTAGCTGTGGAGTGTGCTGGCCACAGGAGGTGGGGCCTCCTTGAACAGCCGGGTCAGTTGGCTAGCTGTGCAGTATTCTAGTCACATGTCCCCTTGCCCCCTGGGTTTTGGGGAATCATAGGTATGTGACAAAGTACAGGATTTTGGATCATCCTAGCCCTGTAGCAACTCATTACTGTAATCTCCCCGTGGTCTGAATGGGCAGAAGGACCCAAAATGCATACTTAGGAGACTTGAAACAATTAGGAACTGTCTAGAAAATACTGAGACGCTTCAGGCATTGTCATAGAAAATGCCTCCTTCCTTCCATCTCCAAACACACTAGCTAGGCAAACAAGCTCATTTGATGATGAAGATGGAATTCTGGCGTTTAAAGGAACAAGTGCTGGGTCTTTTGGACTTCTCAGCCCTTGGTTCTCCTGTGCGTTAGTCTGTAAGATGTCACCAAGCTCTCTGTGGAATTCTCTATTTTTCTATGTGTACGTTAACTTATTCAGGTTCAGCTTTGCTTACGTCATTACTTTGTCTTCAACTGTGAGCCTATAAATATATCAGAAGCTTTATTTTGGTATGAATTCATAAGAACCAAAACTTTAAAAACATTTATGTTAGATATTTCTAATAGTTGTTTATGATATTTTAGGTTAAATCATTACTCCACGTCTCTAGTCTTGTGCAGAGCCAGTGGGTGAGGTTGTGAGGACAGTAGTTTCATAGGAATTCGACTGTGAGCACTGTGGTAGATATTTAAAATGTGCAATGGTGTACAGGGGTTAAAAGGTCATGGCTGGGGCCGCGCGAGCTCTTGTCAGCTGCCTTCGCCATACTCCACTCTGCGTGCTCAGTTTTAGTTTTGCATCTCCACCTGTTACTTGTGGATTTCACCAGGTGCAATGGGTTTTTACACAATGGGTCACTGCAGGGCCCACAGTGTGACTTTTCCTCAGCCAGGATTTCCCGCACCATGGGCTGCTGCGCCAGCACCCATGCGGAAGTCCCCAGGTTATCAACTCAAGAGAAATCCTCCACAGAAAGGAGCGTAGGCTGACAGAAGGAGAAAGTTTTCAGTTTTATTGTGAAACACTGTTTAGATACAAACTGTAAAAGGCATACACTCTTGTTCTTTAAGGGTGCCCAAAGATATATTTATCATTTCATCATTTTTCTATAATATTTAGTTTTACATAATTTTCTAAAGACTTTTGGAGAAGATATTTTGATTCTAGCAGCTGTTTCTTTTGTTTGGGGTCCTGCAAGAAGGGGAAGTGGCCACCCACGTTGAACTCATGTTTGCTACTTCCCATCACAATGGGAACTTTCCCAGAAAGCTAGTCAGTTGTGTGGGTGCCATTCCCACTGTGGGGCGGTGAGAGGAAAGCTATGGGCTAACCTCAGTTATCCGCCACCAGCCTCTGTTTCCTGACACTCCAGAGAATGTTCCCCAGCATCTGAGGGCATTCGTCAGAACACTGGTCCCACAAAGCTTTTAACAGGCTACCCAGCTTCTTCACAGTTAAGAAGTGGGAGCTGAGAGAGTTTCAGCTTAGATCGTCACTTATAGAAAGCAAACTGGCACTTGCTGTGCCCCACTACCCAGTTCTGCTCTCTCTGACTTGTCACCAAAGCCGGGTGAGTCTTGTGAGATGGTCTCCTTAGAGTGTTATGGTGGTGCACTTGTGAGTTACCCGACAGGGTTTGAGCTTTGATATGTTCCTAGTCCTAGAACATGTCAGCTTGAGTGTGTATGGGTGCCATGTCTCACGACGTCTTAACAGCTCCCTGTTCCACTTCAGTCCCCACAGATGCCAGTGCGGTGATCGCTGGCAACATACATTAGGTATTGTGCACAGCTCCCTTTCCCTCCAAGATGGAAAAGATACAGAACAAGCCAATGGAGATAATAAATACCCTTGTTTATATCAACAGATGTTAACTGTAGAGCAATAAAACCGTTGGTTAAAATATAATGCATCAATAGTGTAAAATAATAAAATATTGGAAATGGGTTTATTTTGATCAGCTCAGCTCAGTTATCTTCCCTTAATTAAGAAGATGTGAGAAATTTGTCTAGGAGGAAACAGACTGCTTCCTCTCACTAAATGACTGTATGTACTTGACCACACACGACTTCCTGGATCGGCTTGGTTTAGACCCAGCATATAAAAGAATATGTCTAGGTCTAGAATTGATTGCCTAGCAAGCGGAATGACAAATCACCCAACTGCTAAGATTTCCTGTTAGGACCGGCTGCTCTCTAGGTGTATCCATGCATGTCACCCCAGAGGGACTCACAGCTGACTCCATTTCAGCTACTCTGCCACAGATGGACCGGAATGATGATCACACGGGAAAACGTGTTCGTGACATGAAAAAGTCGGGCTGTAGATCTTTGTTTTTCATTGTTAGCTTTATTGAAAGTCAAGTGTCATTGGACTTGTGTCTTATAATTTATTATTATTTGTAAAAGAAGTTGGAAAGTGTCTGAAAGTACTGTGACTTCTGAATTGTCAATAAAGTATAATTATTTTGCTTGCTATTAAATGCCTTTTAAGTTTTTCATTTATAAGGTTAAATAAAATGGAAAATACCCTAGCTAAAAATGCACAAGTAAAGTGTATTTTTAAAGTTTTCAAATGTATTTGTTAATATCATATGTGTACACCCGGCTGTGTGGCTGCACATGCTCCGTGTGGAGCTCAGAGGACGACTTTGTGGAGTTGGCTCTCCTCTTGCACGGGTGGGATCAAACTTGGGTCCTCAGGCTTGCGTGGCAAGCGTCTTTAATCACGTAGCCATTTTGCTGTCCCCACCTATTTTTTTAGTTGCTTAAATTTCATTTCATTGTTATTACTGTGTGTGAGAGAGAGATGCCTGAATATTTTCATGATATGACGAATGGTGTAAGCAGTCTTTATGGCTCAAAGGTCTAAAAGTAGATTATAAATGAAAGGACCCTTAGACCTATGTACCCAGTGATGTGCATGACTCAGTTTACCGTTTCTTTTTAATTTCAAAAACTCGTGGGCGTTAAATGGTGCCACCACTAAGGACTGATAAACGTTTGAGATGATGAGCATGTCAGCTCCCTGACTTGAATAGTACGCATTTTATACATGTATTAAAACCTCATCTTGTACCCCAAAGATACCTGATTTTTATTTGCCATTGAAAAACACTGAAGCAGTCGGGTGTCAGTCATATCACCTGATTTATAAAAATAGGGCAGTGGTTTCTGAAAGCTTTATCCCACCTCCTACTAAAGGAAACGGAGACTCCAGGAGTTCTGCTCCTGTTAACTTCCACAAGGACATCTTGAAGAGCATGAGAAACCTCAAGAGAAAGAACTAAAAACAAACCAACAACAAAGTAAGAGTAAAGCACTCTGAGCAGGCGATGCATAATAAGGAGGCTGAGGCGAGAGATTAAAATTCCAGGTCAGTGTGGACTACAGAAGAAAACCCTCTCTCAAAACCAAAACCAAGAAACAAAAGTCCCTTGTAAGTAGAACATACATTTGACCCACAAGATAAGAAACAGGAAAGCAGCCCTCCATCTCCTCATCATAGTATGTAGGGGATGTCCCCGTAATGAGAAGCCATGTCCAATCATTCACCACCTGTAACTAAACCTAATAAAAGTCTATTCCTAGTTTGTGTTAGAAGGAAGGTCCTGAAATCTGGGTCCCTTCTCCAAGTGGGAAGCAGCATGCATCCATTTCTATTTATTTATTTATTTATTTATTTATTTATTTATTTATTTATTTAT
>JABTXL010005776.1:2421692-2445954 GCA_025134845.1 Neodon shergylaensis | reverse complement strand
TCTCTCTCTCTCTCTCTCTCTCTCTCTCTCTCTCTCTCTCTCTCTCTGTTTGGACTTCCTCCCTGGCTTTACTGTGCTAAGCCATTGAACAAAACAGCAAAGCAACACATATACAGAAGGACATCCCACATCATCCCCCCTTTCCTATTTAGCTAAAAAGAAAGGTTTTAACTTTAACATAATGAAATTACATATACAAAACAATTATCAAGCAAGAATTATAGTTACAATATTTAGTCCATTTATATTTGGTAAATTAAGGAAAATACTCTATCATCTATGCTATCTTTGTGAGTCTAAAGTTTTATATTTAATTAATCTTTTATCATTACTAAGGAAAACTATAATTATGTCTTCAACTCCACCAGAAACCCCAGAAGGATATAATATTACCTAGGTTAACAGGAAGTGCATTGTAAGCAACTTCCAAAGTCTAGAATTGACAGAGACATCTCGCTGCCTGGACAGTCACCCAAAGTTCTTCTGTAATGTTGATGCATCCATCTTCAGCCTACAGGCTCCTAGCATCTGGAAAATTTTTCCATGAAGAAGGAAATTTAAAAGACTGTTTCTCCTATATTGTCATTTTCGCCAGTCACTTTCTTCTGTGTCCTGCAGAATATCTGGCAGTTTCTTCTGTGAAGCAGGAATCCTGAAGGACCATTCTGTCTTTTGGAAAGTTCAACAGTCACTTTTCTGTGGGGGCCTGCATGTCCAGTTCAGACAGCATACCATCAAGCAGACCATGCAAGAGCAGTTTCTTTCCCAAATGGCTAGCCTTGTCACATTGGAGGCAAATTCCATAACGAGTTTCTTCAATGCCCATCAACCTCTCTGAAGTAATTGGTGCTGCCAGAAGCAGACATGTCTAACCAAGAGAAAAGTCTAAAAGTTTTAAATGCCGTGATCTGCAGGTCTTTGAAAAATTTGAAGAGTTCCTATACATCTGAAATACATTTTTATATATCTAGAAAAACTAACATGACTACAAGTTTGGCCATTATAAATGGTCATCTATTAATCTGTAATTTTTAATTATATATTACATTTTAAATGGACTACACACAAACATAACACATTAAACAAGAGCAGAAATACATATAACAAAATCAATCTTAAATTTGTATCAATAGACCAAGATCCATACCAATGCAAAATATCCATCTCTATATCATATCTCCCTTATTTTTTAAAGAAATTGACTGTGACCATTAATCACTTAGTATCAACCCCCTTTAAATGAAAACAAAAAATTATAAACAATCATTTTGGGAATTTGGGTATAGTTTTCTAGAAACTGCTTTCTGTTTTTTGTTGGGTGAAGTATTTTTAGGGTTCATAGAGACATTTTGGGGTCTTGTCCCATCAAGCCACATTATCCTGGAAGGAATTTGCCGGTTTCAATCCTCTGTGGAAACAAAAACAGAACTTCTTTTCCAAACATTCCTTAAACCCAAATTTTGAAGTCAAGATACCTTTATGTTGGTTAGCTTAACAGCCCCCAGAATCAAATATCTCTCTGAAATCAAAATTCAAAGAAAACACAATAATATGCATACTTCAGACTGTGTGTGTATATTCCATCTTTCTGGGGCCCTTTTTTCTATTACATTTTAAATTTTTATTTTATTATCTTTATTTCTTTAATCTATGACTGTCTGTCTTTTTATAACTGTCTCTACTCTTTTTTTTCTCTCTCTCAAGCCTACGTACATTTTTTTACTATGTCTCGTGTTGAAGTCTTTTATGTTTGAATCTGTCCTATTGTGTATCTGAATTCCTCTTCTCACAGGGAGCATTTTAAAATGGTAAGCAGTGTGGTTGCGGCAGCCCTGGATGCTGGCTCTGCCTCTCTTGGCCTTTTAATATGGTGGAGATACATTCACTGTCTCTGGCAGCCATGCTCATTACCCCAGCTCCAGGGACAAGGCAGGTCTATGCTGCCATTAAGCAAGTTGTAACATGCTGTTCACAAACTCCATTAAGTGAAGGACCTCCCAAAAAGGCCAGAGTTTGTGCTGCCAGCAAACAGAGCCTATGAAAAAATGCGGCTACCAAGAAGCTGTGCTTAACTGTTCTTTTGTGTCTAGGATTCCTTCCCAAGATCTCTCAGGTTTTATATGGGTGTAGTTGCCCCATGTTGGTGTGCCATTTGTAGGCAGAGACTGCGCTTGTTTTTCTTGAAGACAGCACAAGAGAGATGACAATGTGGGAGGTCCTCAGGGATCTGGATAGATTTGTGTCAACAGACTTGCTCTTTGTGTATGACAAGACAATCATAAAGAGAAGAAGAAAATAGTTCAAACTTTGGAACAAGATCTCCCCACCTTACCATATTTTTTTATTGCTTTCCCATACATTTTATTTGTTTTCACAGGAAAAATATAAGTGGTTAAAAAAAACCCTACCCACAATTAGTTTACTGTTTTTTGCATTGCACAGTTTCCTTGGAACTTGGTAGACAGACACCTGCACACTCCTCGAGCTTCCAAATAGCTTCGCTGTTCCGTGTAGTTGATGGATTCAGAACACGCTGTCTGAGGTCTATGGATGCCCATGGTTTATGCATTTGCCCATTTCTCTAACAATATTGCTATTTGTTTTCACAACCCACATGCAGACAAGTGGCGTTTGACAAAGACTGCTGCAGAGAATGCTGTTTTCTGTGATTCCTTACTGTAAGACCATTAAATAGTCCAAAGCTAAGTTGACCTGTGATACTTTAAGAAATAGTTATTATAAAGTGTTAGATTCATCCAAGCATTCCCCGAGGTCCTGGCATCATCCCCATGTACATTTTAAACAAGGAAACCCTCCTAGCACCCCACGTGGACATCTCCATCACCATTGTGACACTGGCAATAGATTGATCAGCCAATGTGTGAGTCCCTGTCAAGTCAATTAGAAATCTGGGTAAAAGGCACTGGGTTCTACCAACAAAGAAAGCCTGATGCTGCCAAGTCCTAAGAAGTTTGTGTCTGTTTTATTGCATAGCTGACCAAAATATATTCCACATCCTGATGTTACTAATAAATAAATCAATACTAATTCACTCCAATTTGTGACCACAGAGGCTAATTTTCAAAAATCTAGAGGATCTATTACTTCCAGATATAAATCCACATGTTAAAGGTTTTATTGAATGAGTATATGCATTGTAATATAGTAAGGAAATGTTTAAATGAAACTGCCACACTAGTCTACCTATAAGGCAATAGTTTTATTACAGCTGGTTCCATCTAATTTAAATTTCTATGACAACCATTTTGTACTCCTGTCAGTTTATTAGAGGTTAGAACACACCTTTGGAATTGCATAGCATAGTAAAGTCACCTCTCAGCGAAGTTACATAACTTCTGGAGCCTTTTGCCTTTCACTGAAAGGTTATCCAGTGATCTTTCTTGTTCATTCCAAAGTCATCTTTTTTATAATGATAAAAACTATAGGACAGTTATAGAAGATAGAACAAGAGACATATTCATTGAAATGAATAGACAGAGATCACATTTCTTTGCTTACTTCTAGAAACCATGTAAGCAGATGAGGGAAACATAAATTCTCACCATCAGGGTAAGAGCACTATAAATGTGACTGTGTTATGGTTATCTAAGCAGAAATGGAGTGACACTATTGAGTAAACACAAAATACACAGTAAACATGCCTTCTTATGTGTAAAGATGGCTCACTGTCAGTTTGGAAATGTATATCCATTTTTTTTAAAGAAAGGAACTTATTCCAATAAATTATTTTTCATTTTAGTAATTACACATGCATTTGTGTTAGAGATTAGAGCTATAGAAATCTAGGAAGATACGGAATTCTGGCTTAATGTAGACAGCCTAAAGATGACGTTGGGAGGTGTCTGGGAAGTAATTCCCTTAAGTGTTGAGATTTGGCCCTGGCATTGAGGTGTCACTCAGTGGCCCGTAATGCAGTGACAATGTATCTTCCTTGAGAGCAGTGCTGTGCTCACCAGGTACTTACCACTGCCATGGGATGAGCTGAGCAGTGCTGTGCTCACCAGGTACTTACCACTGCCGGGGGATGTCATGTGCTCTGTGGACTAACAGAGTTACTAAGACCAAAGGACAGACTCTTAGCTCAGCTCATAGGAGGTAGGTAGGGCGGAACTGCCCAGGGCATCAAAACAGTCACCTGCACATTCTTGGTGTCCTACTCCCTGATTCACACGCCACAGACATTCTTTGTTGAGTTCAGGCAAATAGAGTTTTGACTTTTCCTTAATTGTACAAAAGCAGCATCTTTTTTAATTAATTTTTTTTTGTTTTACATACCAACTCCAGTTCTCCCTCCCTCCCCTTCTCCTGTCCCCCCCTCCCCCGCATCACTGCCCATCCCACTCCTATCCCCTCATCTACTCCTTAGAGGAGAGTCAATGAAGTCTGGTATATCAAATTGAGGCAGGACCAGGCCCCTCCCTGCTGCGTCAAGGCTGAGCAAGGTATCCCACCATCATGGAATGGGCTCCAAATGCATCAGGATAAGTTCTGGTCCCACTTCCAGGGGTCCCACAAGCAGATCAAGCCACACAACAGTCACCCACATTCAGAGGGCCTAGTTTAGTCCTATGCAGGTTCCCTAGGTGTCAGTCCAGAGTCCATGAGCTCCCATTAGCTCAGGTCAGCTGTCTCTGGTTTTTCCCATCATGGTCTTGACCCCCCCTTGCTCATATGATCTCTCCTCCCTCTCTTCAGCTGAACTCCAGGAGCTCAGCCAGGTGCTTGGCTGTGGATCACTGCATCTGCTTCCATCAGTTACTCGATATGGGTTCTATGATTACAGAGTAGTCACCAATCTGATTACAAGGGCAGGCCAGTTCAGGCACCCTCTCCACTATTGCTAGGAGTTCTAGCTGGGGTCTGCTTTGTGGATTCCTGGGAGTTTCCCTAGCATCAGGTTTCTCCCTAACACCATATGGTCCCCTTTTTCCAGATATTGTTTTCATTGTTCTCCCTCTCCGTTTCTCCCTCAACTTGGCCATCTCTATCCATCATGTTCCTATCCCTTTACCCCCCTTCCCAGTTTACTCAGGAGATCTTAACTATTTCCCCTTCTTGGGGCCCTCCATGTGTGGCCCTCTTAGGGTCCTCCTTGTTACCTGGCTTCTCTGGGGTAGTGGACTGCAGTCTGGTCATTCTTTGCTTTATGTCTAATATCCACTTAAAAGTGAGGACATACCGTGTTTGTTTTTCTGGGTCTGGGTTACTCACTCGGTATGATTTTTTTTCTAGTTCCATCCATTTTCCCACAAATTTCAAGATGTCATTGGTTTTTGACTGAACTGTTAGAGAATAAACAATATATTAAAACAAGATGAGTGAGTTCTCCAGGTTATCAAACATCAAGCTTCTCAGAAGCATGAAGACGACCCAGGAGGGAATCTAACAGGTCCCTTGCTAATGCCCCGTGACACCATCAGGGAGTGGGGGGTTGTGATGAGAGATCTGAGGCTGGGATGGAGATGCCATTTCCAGGCTTGGGACAAGAGGGAGAAGATGCTCTCAGAGGACCTAAGAGGATCTGAGGACCCGTCTCCCTTTACAGCTTTGCCTCTTTCCTACCTGCCAGGCTCTGACGAGAACAAGAACCTTCCCCCTCTTAGCAAGTTGTCACGGGGCAATGAAGAAAAGTTCTAGCATTCCTCGCCAACCCACATGCCATCCTGGAGGGCCAGAGCAGGGATCAGGACCTTGAAGCACAGCTCCCTCCTCTGCACAGTGGAAGGAAGACTCTCTCCTTTATATCTTTTCATATCACAACACCAAACTTGTTTGCCAGGGCTCCACTCTCATGACCCAGTGACCTTGCAGAATGCCCATCCCCATAGTATTACCTAGATGCACAGGTCTCCCCCAGCATATACATTTCATGTCCAAAGTGCCACTCCACTGTCAGAGAAAGAAGGGCCAGGAAAGAGGCTTGGAGTCCGGCTCTAGGCAGGCGTTTGGTCAGAGCGGCTTTTTATGTTTGGTAAACCCTTAACATATTTAGAAATAGAGATAAGAGCAATGGTTTCAGGGATGTGTTGGACCAGGAGCAAGCATTTGAAGCTGTGTGTTTAAAAAGATGCAGGTTTGTTTAGTAGTTTAAGGTTCCTGTAAAAAAAAGTTTCCGGATATTCTCAAAAGAAATGATCAAGTTATTTGCAACTTTATCCTCTGGGCAAAGCGACCCAGATCAATGAAGTCATGCAGATAAAGGCAGCACATGAAGTCACTAATGCAGACTGGGAACCCGGTGAGGACAGATAGGGTCTATTCTCAAAGATGAACGCTCACCGCTCTCCTTTGCTGAATGCCTACTGCCCTGTGTTCTGGAAGGAGGCTTGTGTTGTGTTGCTAGTTTTTGACAATTTGACAAAGGTCACCCGGGAAGAGGAAATTCCAGCTGACGACCTGTCCCCATCAGATTAGCTTGTGGGTATTTTCTTGGTTAAAGATGACAAGGGAGGTCCCAGGCTACTGTAGGGTAGTGCTGCCCCGAGCAGGTGGTCCTGCACTGTATAAGAAATCTGAGCAAGCCGTAGGGGGCAATCCAGCAAGCAGCCCTCCTCTGTGGTTCCTGCCTGGACGTCTCCCAGTGACAGAGTGTGATTGGGATGTGACAAGCTGCTTCTGGCCAGTGCTTTCTCACAGCAGAAGAGACTGAGACAGTCTTCTAAAGTGAGGCCGGCCCATTCCCTCCCTCTGCGGTCTCTTTTAGTTCTAAATAATCAGGGTATTTGTCAGTGCTCGGAGATTTGGATTCTTGCTGTCCAAACTGTGGACCATCTGTATTTTTGGAACTTGTTAGAGATGAGACTCCATCTCATCTCAGATCTTCAAAATTAGAATCTTCATTAGAACAAGACTTTCAACTGAGGGATTACTTGTTGAAGTTGGTCAACATTTCCAGCTATTTTGCAGAATAGCAGTAGACATTAAAAAAAAAACCAACAAGAACAAACAAAATAGAAGGCGGAGGGCAAGGGTGTAGCTCACTTGGAAGAGTACCTGCCTAGGATACATGAAGCCCTGGGTCCCTCATTGTGCGTAAACCAGGTGGCAGGGCATGACTCAGGCAGTGGAGGCAGGGGGATCAGAGAGTCAAGGTCCCCTTCAGTTAAACAGCATGCTCAAAGCCAGCCTTTGACATGGGAGGGTTCCTTTAGTGACAATAATGATAATAATTATCTTGGTTTTAGAAACACAAAGAACCTCCTGTTTCTAGATGTCCAGACTTTTGGACTGAAAGACAGTTGCTACTATTTCATAGCCATGGGATTTAATGTCCGTAATGATCTGTGAAGTGGAGTTTTATAGGTAAGAAATAAGGATGCATGCCTTTAGCTCAACTTCACTACTGATATTATTGACAGATCCAGGACTTGAATTCTGTTTATCGCCAAGGCCAAGGTTCAGACACCCTGACCTCTGACACTCCAGGCGCTCTCTCTGCCACGCTTAGACTCCTGCATTTGTCTCCAGACACTCCTCCACATAGCAGCTATGCAACTCGCCATGTCCTAGTTCAGGAGCTTGGTATGCCACTGAGTGTAAGCTCCATGACCTCCGCCTCACTGCCTGTTACACGTCTGGCCTGGTGAGGTGAGGCAGCTACATCGTCCAAGCTGCGCGCATGGTAGAAATTGTGGCGGTTTGAGTGGGAAATGTGCCCCTGGCTGCACGTGTTTGTGTACTTGGTCCTCTGTTGGTGGTGCCGTCCGCTCTTTGGGGAGGTTGAAAAACCTGTAGGAGGTGGAGCTTTGCGGGAGGAAATACGTCACTGGGGTGGGCTTATGGTCTCAATCCAGTTCTTGTTCATTCTCTCCACTTGTGTGTGGTTGAAGATTTGATCTCTCAGCTGTCGGTTGCCATGCCTCCTGGGCTACTGTGGACTCCCTTCTGGAACTCTAAACCCAAAGAGCTCCACATTCTAGATGTTGCTTTGGTTGTTCTGCTCGTGGTTTCTCATCCTAGCATTCTTCTGTGTCATCAGTGTGACCAGGAGAGCGGTGAGGAGGAATCCCCTCGGAAGGCCTCCTGAGTGGGTAGCTTTAGCTGCTGGACTGTGGTTTTCTGCCCGTGAACTCTTCTGGGGAATCCTGCCAGGACATTTCAGCTAAGACCACGGACAATTTTCTTCGCTCCTCTCTGTGTGTTTTCATCTCTACAATATAGAGATGTGAATATTGCCTTCCCTAAAATGCGACTCTCCCTGTTCTTAGGACAGTATCTGCCGGATGAAAAGCTGGAGATAAATGTTGTCTAGAGACATCATGTATAAAACTCAGATGGTGTCTACCTCACAAGGTTGGTATCATGGCTAACGCACGGCAATAAGGAAGTGATGTGCCTGACGTAGCAGGTGAGCAATGAATGACAGGAAAGAAAAACAGAAATCATGATTCCCAGATGGGGAAGGAGGATGGGACAGGGAAAGAGACTTTCAGATCTCAGACTGCTTGCACAGACACAGTGTTCCTAAGGGGTCTCACAGTGAACCACAGTTGCGTCGGGCTTTACATCAGAGCCTGCCATCACCCATTCCCCAGGGTGACTCCTGCACTGAGTCCCCCTACTTCTGAATAGGAAGGGAGGGCTGGTGCCTAGCACTGAGAATATTTCTCTCTCCCCCCCTTTCCCTTTAAACTTTCCATCCTCTCCTCCTCCAACCCCCCCCCCCCCCCCCCCGTCGTTCTTGAACTGAATGGGTACACAGAGCTAGGGACCTGGCTGAGACTTCTCTGGCCTACGTGTTGCTCTTAGTGTTCCAGTCATTATGAACAGGGCCAGGAGAAGTCAGTGTGCCCTTAGACACTCAGAGTGGGACTCCCTTTCTAAGAAGGCAGAGTAATATCTGGCCACATCTGCATTGCGGCATCATCCTCATCGCTACTTCCATGTGCTGGGATTAGGTTTTGTGTGTGTGTAGGTTGCAGGTCAACACGGAGTGTCGTCATCAATTGCTTATCATTATCATTTGAGACCCAGTCTCTTGCTTAACCCAGAGTTCACCAGTTGAGGTGCCTAGTAAGCTTTACTCTTCGTGGTTTCTCTCTTTACTTCTGCCCCCCATCTCCTGTCTGCAAACGAATTAACTGCCCCATAAACCCAATGTGGATGGGCTTGATGCGCCTTTATAGCTCCAATGCTCAAGACCATCACAAATGCTGCCTGTCTGTGTCTTCAGCAGATGAGGGGAGGGGCACTAAGAACATGGTTGCTTAGCTCATCCCTTCAGCAGGGGATTTAGGGGTCATGTAGCAAGGTGGCATGTAATATTTGGGGCATTCTTAACCCTAAAGCTAGTCTCTTGTGTGTGTGTGTGTGTGTGTTTATCTATGCACAGGGTTACACATGTTTCCATGTACATATGGGGCAGAGGACAATCTTGGGTTCCATTCTTTGGGTATATCTTCCTTTTTTACTATTTTTTCTTGAGATAGGGTCTATGACCAGCAGGCTGGATCAGATGGCTAGCAAACCCAGGGATCCACCAGCATCTGCCTCCCCGGTGGAGGGGGGGGACTATAAGCCTGTGTGCTTGTCGGGGTTTTTCTTCCTTTTTCAGGTGGGTTCCAGGGATGGAAGTCAGGTCTTTGTGTTTGTAAGGCAAGTCCTTCGCCAGCTATATCAGAAGCTAGTGTCCTGTGTGTGGGAAATTCAGCATGGCTGTTGACCTGTTTGAGAGGTCTGGCTGTGGTCTGTAAGGTCACTCTGAGGAGCCTGCTCCAGGGCCGAGGACACAACAGGGCTGAAATGGAGCCTTTCTTTTTGCCTTTCGGCTAAGGGCTCAAGGAACAGTTTTGTTGTGGAGTACACAGTTTTCTGAGTACTCATTGCTAAAAGGGAATAACTATCTTATTAAATAGAAAGAATTACATAAGATAATTAATTGTATTCTACTTTGCTTCAACATAAAATATGAAATGGAGTCCAAATTCTGCTAATCTGAGCCTGCCACAGACTTGGGTCTCCTGGGCCACACTGAAGATTCTATCAAGGGAAGAAAGAGACCTTGGGCAGCAGTGACCGGCAGCATCCTTGGGGCTCTCACGCTTCCTGCTCCACTGTTATATAACAGACAACCTCACCCTTGGCTGATCCAGCGTTTTCTTCTGAGGTCTTTTGCTCAGTACCCAGACATGTTACAGCTCATGCTAGTATTTCAGACCCTTTTGTGACTGAACGCTCCCCCATTACATAGACATACTGGATGTCACCTGTCCACTAACTAGTTGACTGGAATTTCCTTGTTTATGTTTTAACTATGTAAATAATTTCACAGGAATCATTTTTGTTTGTTTTAATTATTTTTGTATGCATATGTGTGTGTACCTGCTTGCTTATATGTACCACTTTATGCAGGTAGTTGAGGAGACCAAAGGAGTGCCATAAGATCCCTTGAAACTTGAGTTAAAGATGGTTGTGAGCTGCCTAACGTGGGTCAGATGTGGGTTCTAGAAACTCTGATACAATAGCAGCACATGCTGCTAACAATACAACTGAGCCATTTGTCCAGCCCCAGTTTCCCCCTTTGGAGAAAACCTCTAGGCATGCTGCACAGAATGCCCTTAACTTCATACTCTTGCTGCTTCAACTTCCAAGATTCTAGGACCAGAAGTATGAGCCGCTGTTCTGACTGGTTCTGAACACTCTCACGTAAGGTTTCTGGATGGCTATCTTCATTTGAATGAGTCTTTTGTTAGATTTATGACTTGCAGAAGTTTTTATTATCTTATGGATCTTTTCATTTTCTTTCCTTTTTGTGTATCTCTGTGTGTGATGTATATATGTATTTGTGTGAGTCTGTACATGTGGCAGCACAGGTATGTGCACAAGTGCGCATATGTGTGCATGTGTGTGGAGACCCCAGTTGCTGCCAGGTGCCTTTCTTCATTGTTTTCCACTTTATATGTTGAGTCAGGGTTGCTTACTGAACTTGGAGCTTGCCATTCCGGTGAATCTGGCTAGCCAGCCTGCTCCAGGGATTCTCTGTCTGGCTTCCAAGCCCTGGGATTACAGGTGGGTTGCCACACCCATCCAACTTTTACTTGGAGTCTGGGGATCTGAACTCTGGTCTTCACGCTTGCATAAGCAGCACTTTAGTGCTAAGCTACTTCCCATCCTCTTTTCGCTTCCTTGATACCACTAATTGCAACATTTACATTTTGATAGGGTCTCGAGTATTTTTGTTTTAGCTGTTGTATTTAGGTTTATGACCCATTTTCAGTTTGTTTTCATCTATAACTCAGTATTTGCAAGAACTATGTAAGATGGATTTTATTCTATTACTTTAACAGATATGACTCAGACTCTAAGTGAGCTTCCCAAGATCACACTAATACATGTTGATGCTAGGATTCAGACATAAACATGAGACCAAATTCAGTTACACATTTTATCATGTCACACACAGGCCCACTGAGCATTGCTGGCATTAGACCTTAGCTATTTTCAAAGTAGAGAACATACCCACATTCCGTAATTATGTAAGATAGAGAAGAAGTTAAAATTTTACCCAAAGAAGGGTTTACTTTGGAATAGCTATTTCATTAGTGTTTATACTGGAAATAAAGTAATTTGGCAAATACCTTATGAAGCTAGACTTCATTAAAAAGACATGTACTTCAAGATGAAAACACACATCAGAAGACCAAGTAGATTCTCTTAAGGCATGGTCAGTGAACCAGAGCCATTTTGCATCACTTTCTTTCTTAATTAAATGAGGCTACACGAACTGTTATAGCCTACATTTTCTAAGATGAAGCCAACAATCTCACTAACTTCAGAGGATGAGCTTGGACCAGTCACTTCAGGACCTTAAGTAGCTCATCTATCCTGCAGGTGGGGGATGCTCAAATGGAATAGAAATGAAGAGTAACCAGCTGTAGGAGGAAGAAAAATGGGAAGAGGCAAAAATAAATGGGCACATTGCTTAGATAATGACTCATCTCAACAGCGCGTGTTTGGGGACTGTCAATCCTAAATGACAGTGGAATGCCATGGCTGCTGGGGAGAGTTTTCCACAGCAGGATTCCAAAGTCTGTTTGTTTGATCACTTAGTAATTACTCTAGACTTGGTCTGGAGGCTGAGAAGTCCTTCTGGTTTGTACTATTTTCTTGTCTATCTTCCTGCATGGCAGAGAGAAGGGGAGGAAAAGAAATGGGTAGAAGGATGGGGATGGCTGTTTTTATAAAGACTCTTGTTGCTTTTGTTTTTTATTCTTTGGTCTTTTGGGGGCCCGTTACCTAGCTCCTAAGTAAGTACACACACACACACACACACACACGCTTAGTATTGCTTATGAATGATCAGCCTTAGCTTGGCTTATTTCTAGCCTCTTTTCTTATCTTAAATTATCCCATCTATCTTTTGTCTCTGGGCTTTTATCTTTTTCTATTTTTGTGTACCTTTCTTTACTTCTCTATAGCTTGCTGTGTAGATGGCTGGCTGGCCCCCATGTCCTCCTTTCCTCCTTTTACTACCTTGCTCCTTCTGCTCCTCCGCCCAGATTTCTCCTTCTATTTATTTTCCCTACTAGCCCCACCTATCCTTTCTCTTGCCTCACTATTGGATGCTCAGCTTTTTGTTAGGCAATCAGGTATTTTAGACAGACAAAGAATCACAGATTTAAACAAATGCAACATAAAAGAATGCAATACATCTTTGCATCATTAAAACAAATGTCCCACACTATAAGCAAATGTAACACATCTTGAAATACTATTCCACAAAAGGCTCTAATTCCACTTACCAAGGTTCCATGCCATCCATAGTAAAGAAGTGCCCTGGGTTGTTGGAAGAAGAGGGGGAAAAGGAACAGATTTTCCAGTCTGTAGACAACTTCATTTCAAATGACACCCTGTGAAGCACATGAGAGGAGATATTCTTCTTGCTGTGTTGACAGAGGTTTTCTGTCCCACCAGATCCCACATCCATTTAAACAAATAAACAAACAGAGTCCTACATTAATTATAAACTGATTGGCCAATTAGCTCGGGCTTCTTATTAACTCTTATAACTTATATTAGCCCATAATTCTTGTCTGTGTTAGCCACATGGCTTGGTACCTTTTTAGTCACATCTTGCTTCCTCTATGTCTGGATGACAACTGCAGACTGAATCTTTCTTCTTTCTAGGATTCTCCTGGTCTCCTTGCCCCGCCTCTACTTCCTGCCTGGTTGCCCCACCTATACTTCCTGCCGGGCTACTGGCCAATCAGCGTTTATTTAAATTATAAGTGACAAGGTACAGACCATTGTTCCACAGCATTGCTTGATATCAAGTATGGAGACTACTAGGAGAACAGAGTCAAAGAGAAGTAAGACTGAGTTAGTTGTCCTCAGGAAGACATTATCAGTGGAGTATCTCCTACACAGAAGGGTTTCTTCAAGGCCTGGTCATGTTCATAAGTGTCACCCTCTTCTAAAGGCACTGACACTATCAACTTAGTTCCATGGATAGAGAAATTAAGGCTCAGAGAAAAACACACTGTCCAAGGTCATACTGCCCATGGATAGGTGGTGAGTCTGATTGTAATAATGTAATGATAGCTAATAAAGAACCTCCCTATGTCCAGGCCTTACTGGGAGGTCCTGATAAGTGTGTCCATGGCATCAAGGTTGCTCACTTACATAAGGAATTAGGGGGCTCGTGCCTGGGAAAGACTGATTCTCCCTCAATGCAGTCATTGGTCACCTGTAGTTCCTTGTCGGGGAGTTGTACCACTTGTACGGTTTCCCCTTTCCATGTTAGCAAGTCTGGTGTTGTCATTGTTTGGTCATGTGTAGGAAGTCATATTGTTGAAGTGTTCTAGATGTAGCTTCTCTACTTTTCTAGAATCTCGCATCAGACTCCCAGGTGCTCTGACTCTAACAGTCTTCCCACGACCTTTCCTATAATGCTCCCTAAGCTTTAGGGCAGGAGTTGTGCCGTTGATCTATACACTAGGGCTGGGCAGCCCATGACCAGTTGATCTCTGCATTTAGAAATTTGTGATTTCCAGAGACTGTCTTTTGCAAGGAGAGTGAGAGCTACACTTATCTGTGGGTTTAGAGATTTCAGAATTGTGCTGGTCTACTAAGGTAGTAGTATGTTCTTCTGTAGAGACCCGTGGTCTCACTAACTCCAGGTTGTCCTCCAGGTTTCTAGTACCAGCCATGATTTCCTTCCTGATGAGTGGGCCTTAAACCAATTAGACAGCTAGCTATTGGTCAGCACCAAGATATGAGTGCCACTACCTCACTTACTGATATCTTGCCATGCTGATCACCGTCGTTCATAGATGACATGGATGGGTAGGACCACTGACTGCTTCCCTCCTGTGGCAGTTACATGGCACCTTCTGATACTCTGGAAGCTAGAACTTATGAAGGAGGGTTTCAGGTCAAATCCAGTTAATCTTCTGAACCTTATGTCCAAGTGTATGGTGTCTTCAGCAATAGGGATTTACCTTCAGGCTCAGGAGGCAACCAAGGACAACAGCAACAGCTCATATTATTTTGAGAGTCTCTTGGGCTATCCTAACCAACAATTTGAAAGGTGGTTCCTCATACCTGCTAATGGGGGTTTTGCTAGTCTATGGTTCTTGTGGGGAGCATTGTCAGCCATATGTATACATACACATATGTAATTAAGTATAAAATGAGTTCTTTTTTATTCATTCTTTGTTTCTTTCTTATCAAGCATCTCCATCCCATTCATTTTACCATACCACCCTCTGCCCTTGCAGCCCCCTGATTAAAATAAAATAAAATTTAAAAGAAAAAAAGAGAGAAGGAAAAACATCAATGTTGTCATGGAAGCTGTTGGGTGGCACAGCGAGCCATGCAGTGAGCCCTTTTATCCACCCTGCAACTACCCAGGCCCAGAACCAGGGCTATGTGTTGGCGCACCCCAACCTCCACCCTATCTGTGTTCTGCTGGAGCACATGAAGTATCTGGTTTGTGCAGACCCAAAGCTGCAGGACAACATCAGCATACCAAAGAGGAGCTCCAGAGAGGACCAGGAATCAATAGTCTAGCAGAAACCGAGACCTCAAACCAAACCAATGCCTCTTCGCAATGAAACTTGCAAGTAAAGGTAGATGGATAAACATGAGTTCTTAAGACTTTCCAAACATCTGTAGTGTTGTCTGTCCAATCTCCAGCTCTTTCACTCTGTACTGAACCCTCCCTCTGCCTAATTCAGTGGTTCTCAGCCTTCTTAATCCTGCGGCCCTTTATTCCAGTTCCTCATGTTGTGCTGATCCCCAACCATAAAATTATTTACTACTTCATAACTGTAATTGTACTACTATTATGAATCATAATGTAAATATCTGAATGGCAGGATATTTGATTTGCAATCCCCGAAGGGGTCGAGACCCGCAGGTTGAGAACGGCTGACTTAATTAAAGCCCCATCCCTGTTCCTCCTATTTTCCCTATATATCCCCTGTATCCTGCCATCCCACTCTGTAGGTCTCGCGATGCCATCCTTGAACAGGTGGTCCTGCATTGTGTAAGAAAGCAGACTGAGCGAGCAGAGAGAGCAGGTCAGTAAGCTATGTTCCTCTGTGGCTTCTGCTTCATTTCCTGCCCCTAGGTGCCTACTTTGGGGCCTCCTTGACTTCCCTTCACAATGGGCAGACTGTAAGTTATAAGATGAGACTGAGCATAACAATAGCAAGTGAAGACAACATGCAATCTTAGCATGTATCTCACTCAGTCTCTCCATCTGTGTAATGGGGTCCTGTCAGCACTTGCTTATATGGTCCTTTGGAGAATTAAATAGATGGACTTTTAACTCACCAAGACAGACCTCACTTGAGATAAATGTGATCTACCTACAGTATTATTATTGCTACTATACTATGTTATAAACACTGAAGTCTTTAAAAATCTCAACTTTAATTTTAAATCCCTTTGATCTTAAAATGTACCTTTTCTTTAAAAAAAACCTTCTCTGTCAGTTGATGTTGTCAAGGCTTTTTAGCTATCATTAAAGTTTAGTTCTTTTAAAAAATTACATTTATTTGTTTATGTGTGTGTATACGGAGGTCAGACAACAGGTTTCCCCTTTCTGACATACGGGTCTTGGGAATTGAGCTCAGGCCCTCAGGCAGCATACACAGACACCCGTGGAGTCATGGGGAATTGAACTCAGGCCCTCAGGCAGCATGCACACACACCCGTGGAGTTACGTCACTGGTTCCAAAGCTGAATGTTATTGTCTTATTTCCAAAGAACAAAACAGTGAACAATAACAACACAAAAAGATATAGAAGGGGATCAAAGGACATTTGAAACAATATTTGACAGCTTGCTCAACAAAAACAGCAAGTCAATGGATTCGTTCCTGAGTTGAGAAAATAATGCCATTTTTCCTTCTGATGTTGTATACATTAGTTTTCTAGAAAAATCACAAAGCCTTGGCGCTCAGCTCTATGGGGAGTCATCCAGCCATCATGCTTCCATTGCTTCTGGAGAAGTTTACGATGCTGTCTCCCGAATTATAAACATGAGTGAGCAGATGGTGTGGGAGAGAAGCTGAACGTCCTCATTTCTATGACTGCAAATTGGTCCTTCAAAGAGACTGCCGTCGACAGAGCTCTTCTGTGACCTTACCCAAATTACTTGGGCATCAAAAGATGGCATTTGTATTCCAGTCATGATTTTAAAGGGTTTTAAAGCCCATATTAAAATACATCCCTTTAGGTAATGAAGTTAGAATAGAAAAAAAATAAAGGAAAAGGAGCATCATTAATTCCTGGGAATAGCCTGGCTAATGTCATTAGCATAATATTTTGTTCTAAACTTCCAGGAAGCCAGACAGAAGGGCAATCCCATTATCAGAGAGAAGGACATAATGCAGCCTCTTGAGATGGTAGGATGGAGGGAACATTGGCTGGGGGTAGGTGTGTGATGCCCTCTGCGGCATTTTTCATCCACCAAGGAGTGCTCAGCCCTCACGCATTGGGGCTAGAACAAGCAGTCTATCAAAGGTTGACATAAAGAGAAATTGAATCTAGATCAGCATGGCCCATTTAGTTGACACATTTCCTATTTTGTTTTAGCTAAAGGGAATGGACCGATTGCTTTGCTACGATCAGAACCTGGCTGTGTCCTTGTGACGGAAGTTGCCTGTGGAGGACAGGAATACAAAGTAGACAAATGTCTCTCCTCTCCTCATAAAAAGTTTGTGGCTCTCAGGACTTTTGTTCCCAAGCAAAGATGAAATTGCCATTTTCCTAATTTTTTCTAGCTTTGGCTCTGTGATCCTTATTATGTTGAAATCTTTGTTAGAAAAGAAAGAAGTAAGAAGAAAGAGATAAGGCAAAAAAAAGAAAGATGGAATATTGGCTTTGGATATGTAATTCATTGTTTGCCATACAATCTTTGATTTTTTTCTTTAATATTTAGAAAACTTAAAGTAAGGCATGATACCATCAACAGATTTTTATGATGGCAAAGTTTCTCTGTGTTGACCTGCCTGGCCTGGAACTCCCTCTGTAGACCAGGCTGCCTTTGAACTCGCAGAGATCTGCCTGCCTCGGCCTCCGCATGCTGGGACTGAAAGGTGTACACCACTTCATTCAGATAGGATTATTTTGATGTGAGTGATTTCTAAATGTCCTCTGTAAATTTACAAATAGACTTTGTTAGAGTAGTTTTAAGTTTGCAGAATAAGTGGTAGCATTCAATAAATGTTGACACATTATTAATTCAAGGGTACAGTTTATTTTTCTCTAGTTTTCTTGAATGTTTGCCATTCCAGAATACTCTGAGAGACACACTGCATTGGATTTCCTCACTCCCCTGGGTTTCTATAGACCCTGATGATCTCTCAAATTTTCATAATTGTGACAGTTGTCCTGACAAAACGCGTTTAGGATTCCTCTAGAGAGCTTAGGAAGGGTTCACAATGAATATAGTATGTATTCTTGGAGGACAGTAAGGTAGACAGGAGCTGGGTGACTGAGCTTTGGCTCAGCATCCCAGAAAGGTGGTTGAAGAAGGAAAAGTCAATGGGGAACAGAGTCCAGGTTGATGGAGGCTTCTGGTCCATTTGGTCCTCTCTCCCCAGTCATAAGTGTGAGCAGCAGGAGTCTTCTCTGTTTTCCTCTTGATTTGACTAAAGTCACTAATTCTTGGGGGGAAGACGACACAGGTAAGGGTCACTTTTATCAAATCCTGAAAGGAGACATAGTGTCCACATGATTGGGTCATGGTGGTTGTGCAGCTTTGCCCTTGCCTGGGGGAAGGATTTGGGTTTCTTCACAATGACAAAGCTTCTCCCAACTGTTACTGACACCAGCATTCTTCAGAAGGAACATGCAGTTCACATATTGAGAGTGAGAACTTCTGTATCAAAGTACATTATTTGGATTTTTTACGTGTTTTTATTCATCTAGAGTTTCATATATGTATGTAATGAAGCATGGTCATATATACGCCTATTTCTAATTCAGTTCTCTCATAATCACCAACCTAATTCCATGTCTTCCTTTTTTGATAAACTGCTAAGTCCAAGCAGTGCTTCCTATGTGCATGAGTGTGGGGTCCCTCACTCCCCCTTTTCTGCAATGTTCCCTGGGCCTTGGCAGATGGCAGGGGCTTTGTTGATAGAGATGTCCAGTTTAGGGCTGACCACACAAGCCTCTCTTCTCCATTTGGCCAGCTCTGTGCCTCTACACCCACCACAGCCCACTCCTAAAAGGAGCGTCTCTGTCCCAGGTTAGAGCGGTCGGTGCTGTACCAGGAATGCTACAGTACCTACCTGCCTGGGAAGAAGTACCCACTGGGACAGCAGTGGCATGATTATAACGGAATAAGTGGCTCCTTTCTGATAGGACTTAAAGCCTGTTACACAGAAGAAGATTTCATGTCCAGTACTGTAACCTAATGAAAAACCCGTGGCTAGGGAGGTCCTAGGCCCTAAGGTGCCAACTACTTTTATTTTGCTAAGCATTGTTAAGTTGCCTTCTAAATAATGCTGTTTATACCCATCATTTACAATTCTCAGGCAAAAGACATTTGCCTCTTGCGTTTTTACTCATTTATTGATGTGATTATAAATATGAGTATTTATGCTTTAGGTTGGATTATAATCTGGTTCCACTTTATTTGATGCCTCAATTTTCTCATCTTTCACCGCTGGGGATTTTTTCAGTTGTTTACTATGTCCTATTGCACGTCTGCGTCAACTTAGGCTTTTGGTTAAGCACTTTTTTTTTTAGCCTCCTGATACTGAAAGATGTTCCAGAAGCCTCTGGATATTGGCTACCCAGCTCAAAATCAGCCATGCCCCCAAGGAGAAGGGTAGAACGGAAACTGTACTGGTTAGTTGTTATTGCCAAGCTGACACAGTGTAGTGTTACCTGACAAGGAGTCTTAGAGGAGGCATTGGCCGGCTCAGACAGGCCTATGGCCATATCTTGATTGTTGGTGGATGTGGAAGGGCTCCACCCACTGTGGGCAGTGCCATCCCTAGGCAGGTGGGTCTGGGCTATGTGAGAACGATAGGTGAGCATGAGCCAGTCATGGCATTCATCACAATATCAAAAGCAAACAGGGCCAGCATGGATTATGAAACTCATCTGAGTTTCCAGTCCTCACTGGTGACAGAATTGGGATGAGACGAACAGGTTGTTTCCACTCATAATTTTTACTATTTATTTTAAAGTACAAAGAACATTTCTGCAGAAATTGCAAGGAAGCATGGGATCCAGTAGTCTTTATTACAGACCTCCAGGCAAAGCTAGGAGATGCATGAGACTATAAACTTTGCAACTTGCTGGATGTCACACCATGCAGAAGAAACACCATGGAAGTGTCCGAAGGATTCAGAGTGATTTTGACAAATTCACTTGACTGTGCCTTTTCTCAGAGAATGAAGGTCCCTGTTGCAGGCTGAGAGGCTGTTGACATAGGAAGATACCTCTGTGAGTCTTTGTCAGGGCCACAAGGGTCCTGGCAGGGATTCTCTAACTCCATAGCTATAGACATTCTATAGCTCTATAGCTAGAGGGACTGGGGTCTCCACAGGAAGCTGTCTTTTTAAGACTTCAGGTCTTTTGTTCGTGATTGTTTGTCCTGTACTGTTAGTGGAAACCCCCAGGGGCATTCAAGCAATAATTCCATGAATTAAGGATGCCTTAGATTGAAGGTTAGACATATGAATCAAGTTGAGTCTTATTACAGGAGCCATAATTGAAAGCCCTCAGACATTTTGGAGGCAGAACATACTCCACAGAATAGTACCTGGAAAAGATATTAGAACTGCATGCTGGGGCTCTAAGTATAAGGCATGTTTTTCTCATGATTAAAACTCATTGCTGTTCACATCCAGTTACTTGGAGGGAAGCATTATTTGCCAATCAGAATGATCCACTGGGATTTGCCAGGCAGGACTCTGTTCTTCTCAGACTTCCTTTCTTCTAGTACTTCCCTGGGGTGCTGGTTCCAGGAACTCCTGTTCTCACATTTCAGTTTAATTTCCTTCCAATGGTTTATTGCCTTATTAAATATCTTCATTTTCAAAAGTTTACTAGGCATGTTCTCTTGCTCTTTCTTGCCATCTTGTGTGTGCTCAGAGTCCTCACTTGAGAAGCAGAATCAAGGATACAGGTGAGTGTTAGAGGTGAGTTGTCCCCATCATCATTACAACGACCTCTATTTTATTTTCTCCCACGATATATCACAGACATAAGATCAGATGCGTTAGCATTTCTGATGAGCATCACAATTCCCACGAACTTATGCAAAGCCCTGCATGTGTATTGTTTAAGTTACACTTCGTAACTTACAGTTCTGTCTTTCTGTTCTAGGGACGTTCAGTGACAGGTCTTCTTGAATGTTAGCCAGCATCTGTTGCTGTTAGGGCTCAGCCAAGAGATGAGAACCAAGTCAGTTGTCTGTATAAGAAAGCTAATAATACAAAATGTCCCTAATTAGGTATAAAGACATGTCGATTAAGCGATTGAACAGTCAAGAGATACCAATTACGAATCATGGAACTCTCAACTGCTGCCCCCAGAGCTCAGGAAACACTGCAGAAGGGAGGGTGGTAGGATTGTGGGATCCAGAGATAAAGCCGACCTCTGTGAGTGGTGTCTTCTGGACACCATGGGCCTTTGCACTCATGAATTCCCGGCAGCTGTGGGACCTGTGTAAGCCCTGGAAAATGTCAAGCCAGTCAGCGTTATAGCATGGATAAGGGAGGAGCTGGGGAGCACCTCCCGTCCCCAGCTGAGCAGCTTCTGGCACTGGCTGCTGAGGGAAGGTCAGCTTTTCTCAGAGGTGTGGCACTGGGCGCGTTGATGATGCTCTCGCGGATAGCTTCCCATCCACATGTGTTTGGATAGCACTAATTCTGTACTCTGTGAGCTATTGGAAAAAGAGGATATGAAATCGCAAGAGACTGGAAGCATCTAGAAAGAGTTGGAAGGGGAATGTCAGGGTGGGTATGATCAAAATATACAGTAGGTATCTGTGGAGCTTTCTGATAACAGTGGCCTTGGAGCTACCATGAAAGAATCATAGAAACACCAAGTTCAGAAGGCTGATACCATGCTGAGCTGGCAGAACAAAGGAAAGAAGGTGAAATGCCCAGTCCTGGGCAGCCTGATGGGAAGTTCTACCTAGGCAGGGGTGACCGAGAATGGAACTTGACTTTCCTGGTGTATCTATGCATCAAGAGACATCAGGATGTGTGGCCTAGTCTTGTGAGGAGAGGACATGGGCTAAAGGGTTAGAGTTCCTCAGGGTCACAATCATGGTGTCCCTGCGAACATGGGGATGGCTGTTGCTCCTGGCAGGGAACCTGAGAAAGGTGGTCACCTTGGGCAGTTGCTATTACGCATATTAGCTCTGGAGTCTGAAGGACCCCTTACCACCCCAGCTCTGTGACCCTGAGCTAGTTACTAACTCTCTCAGCATCTGTTTCCCAGGCGTAAATGAGGCTGCCGCTCCTTGTTTGATAGTTCTGAGTGAGAATAGAGAGCGACGGTGTTGGTGAATGTCTTGGCAAAGTAGCTGGGACACAGGCTTCAGTTCCACATGCTGATAAAAATAGGGGATTTCAATCACTGGTTTCTCAGATCGGAGCAGTTTTGTTCTAAAGCACATTTGGCACTGCCTGGAGATATTAAAGATCACCATGCCTTGACAGCAGCAATATAAATACTTCTGCCAAAGATGCTGCTGAATCCAGGCCTGGATCCACCGAATACCACACAGCACACAGAACAGCAAACTGATATTGGCAGTGCTCAATTTTTTTTTTTTTTTGTCTACCTGGTTTGAGCGGGCCATGGTGACCCGTTTCTATAATTTAAGAACTCAGAGGCCAAGGCAGGATGAGGAACATGGTGGAGAGAGCAGAGTCACCTCCTCTGCCTCATTAGCTGTGATTAGGGCGAGAGGCTTAACCTGACCACCGGGACATCTCAGTTATTTTTCTCATTTCTGTGACCAAAGGCTCAACGGGAAAACATAACTGATGAGGATTTGTTTTTGCTTGTGGTTCCAGTCAGCTACCCCGGAGGAGACCAGGGCTTATTTGGTCCTCGTACCAGAAAGCCAAGAGCTCAGGTCAGCACTAGAGACAGATCTACCTAGAGCTCACACGCCAGATTCGGTCAGTTCTGCTAGGGAGCAAAACCTCACCAAACTGAGAGGAGCACTGACATTTCTTTCCCCCAGAGTTTCCTATCTGTACTGCATCAACGGGGTTTGAATGTCTTTAAACAGACAAAAGTCTCTCGTTAGATCACATTTTTACATTTTCTTAGAACTTGTAACAAGACATCCCTATCACCATCTTCAAACTGTTCTGTGGGCTTTTATGAGTATGTGTATGCAAACATTTTTTGAACCAGTAATTATATCATTTTCTCTATTAGATTTATCACTCCAGAAAAAATTGCCATTTTCTATAGTCAACTTGTCCTGCCCTGAGCTCTGGAAATGTAGTCGTTCTCTTCCAAGTCATGTTAGTGTTACCAGGAAAAGACAAACAAAGCAAACTCACTGAACAAAGTTTCTCAGCGCTCAGTGGTTTATGGTTATCTTTCTGGACAAGACTCGCACATTTTCCTTAGCTCTTCCCTTCTTCAGCGACTCTACCTGCAGTGCTAAGGTCTCTAAGTCTCTCCCTTTGCAGCAAGCTGCTGTTTCCATGGCACCGGTCCTCACGTCAAATGAAAGTCCAGCCAGTACAGCCCAGGTATCATCCACATCGCTGGATGCATTGTTCACTTTTTACAAGAGGAGAGATGCCAGGCTTTTCTCCTTCTGCGACTTCACTCCTGCGCGCATAATAACAAGGTTAAAACGAAAGTGGCAAGACCCCTTTGTATCTGGCGGATACATGCTTTCTCCCAGTTACAGACGAGACACAAAGAGCGCCATTGACTGCGTAACAAAGAGTCTCGGATCATTAGCACTGAACCACCTTATTACTCTGTTTTAATTAGCCCCCTAATTATTTTCAGCTGCTACTAATGAGCTTCCACTGTGGTAAGAAACACGTCCTTAAGTAAACGCATTGAAAACTGCTTTTCAGCTCAGTGGAGAGGGAATTAGAGCAGGTTTATGGGAGGTTTTGTTCAGAGGAGGGGTTATGTTAGGAGGGTTGTGGGGACTTCTGCTCAGTGGAGGGATATGGAGCAGGGTCATGGGGACCCCTGGATCAGTGCAAAGGGCATGCCAGGAGGTTCATGGGAACTTTTCCTGTGGGGAAGTAATTGTACTGAATTTCATCACATAATTACCCTTATTCCACATTTTGATTCAACTTTTTCATGAGTTTTCAATTTTCAGAGCTGACAGGTCCTCAGACTATAGCTTGGTTTAATTTCGTGTAGCTCACACAAATGTGGGAAAGTAAGTTTTACCTTACATCACATTTAAAATGATTTTTTAAATCATTTTTATTTTATTATTTTATGTGTACTAGTGTTTTGTTTGCATATATGTCTGTCCACCACATATGCACAGTGTTTGAGGAGGTCAGAAGTAGACTGAGATTCTTTAGAACTGGAATTACAGATATTTGTGAGCCGCCCTGTGGGTGTTGGGAATCAAACCTAAGTCTTCTCCAAGAACCCAACAACTCTGGCCTATTGAATCATCTCTTCAGTCTATAGTTCGAGATGTTTCTATTATTCAATTTAGAATGTGTGGTGTGTGTGTGTGTGTGTGTGATGTGTATGGTGTGTGTTTGGTGTGTGGTATGTGTGTAGTATGTGTCTGTGTGGTGTGTGGTGTGTGT
>JABTXL010005776.1:2379635-2414022 GCA_025134845.1 Neodon shergylaensis | reverse complement strand
CCCTTCCTCCTGTCCTGTGTGACAGTGATGATGTCTGTGCACACTGCACACTCCCCTTTTTCCTGTCCTGTGTGACAGTGATAATGTGCACACTGCACACTCTCCTTCCTTCTTGTAAAATTATTCATAAAGATCTTAATTGCAGGGAGGGGAAATTGCTGTGAACTATTCAGTGGCACCATCTCCTAGTGAAACGTGTGCCTGTACTGTCAGCCAACGCAGTGCCTGCTGCCACCGAAGGGCCTTTATTGAGAAATCACTTAATTAGATGTGATGCCCACTGCCAAATTCTTATGTATTAAAATTGCCAAGACTTTTGAAACATTGAAATACGATTCAACTCGAATGCCAAGTTCTTTAGAAAATAAAGCAAAGCAAGTGGTATTAATTTTCATATTATGTTTTACAGAAATCAATATATACAAAATATTTTAGTATATAATCAATATGAGCTGTTTTGCACCTCAGTCCTGACTAGCCATTGCAGTTGCCTGACATGTACATCACAGCCAGAGATGGGGTCCAGAGCACGTGACTCCCAAATATGCTGCCTTAGTACATTGGTTCCTGAATCCGAAGAAACCTGCAAATATTGCAGAAGCAGGAAAGTCTCTGAATTTTTCTACCCACCAGGGCTTTTCTGAATATATGTCTACAACACCTAGATAGTGTCTCCCTGTACTAGAAGGGAAGAATTTTCTATCCAGAAACACAGAAAAGAACTGGGGTGAGCGGGCCTTGCTGGGTCCCTGCTCCTCGCTCTGATTACGAGAGCATCTTTCCTTCACCTTTGAGTCTGGATTATCTTTCTCCACACCATCCACCTTGTCAGACTTAACATTAAAAACATGCAGATCACCTTTTGCGGGGAGATAGATCTGTATTTCCTTCTGCAGGCTGTGTATTACATGAATACCAGATGAGTTTGCATTTTAATTTTTGACTGAGCCAGAGACCCTGAAAGGCTGAGAAAAATCTTTCTCCGCTATACTACCGCACTATGTATTGTGGTTTCTGGGCTCAGTTAAATGCTGTATAAAGAACATTTCAGAGATGACATGCCATTCACCAGAAGTCCTCGCTATCTCGCAATGACCAGCCTCTCCTGTTACTCAACTGAGGAAGTGACTGTTAGGTGCTTTCATGACAAGGAACATTTTCATGTCTACCCTATTGAGAACTCTTTATGCTAACCCTTTGGCCTAACAAATGTATACCAACATTGATGACAGCAGCCAGAACCAATTAAAATGGAGATAGGAAATAATGGCTTGTTTATTCTCTTTTCCAGGTCTGGGTTCCTGATAGCTTACAACTGTTATTACTTGATATGTTAGTGTTAATAAAAATTATTTTCCCTCTCTTTCTTTCTTTGACTATGTAAGCCAGCTCCCGAGTAGCTGGAATTTCAGGCATTGGCTTACTGTGTTGGACCCTAAAGTCCAATTACCGAGGAGGAGTTGGCCCAAGAGACCACTCTCACACCACAGTTGATGTAAAAGCAAGAGGATTTAATTCTGTTGCAACAGGGTCCTTCAGCATTCAAGAAGCCAAAAGACCCTGAATGACTGTCACAAGCTACTTTTAAAGCAAAAAGCCATAGAAACAAGGGGGGAAACTAGAGGGTTGTTTTTCAACTATTAGGATTGACTTATTCAATGGGCTACTAACAATAATTGGCCTGAGCCAGGGCTGGAGAGTGGTTGCCAGATCAGATGAGGTTAAGAGGGAACATCTGAGGGTTACTTTGACCGCTTTCCAGGGACTGAGTCAAATATCTGTGGCCATCTGTGGGCTATTGTTATGATTGTTCAAGCCACGCCCACTCCCTGCAGCCTCCCCCTCCTCTCGCTGTTCTGGCTTCTCTTGCAGTCCCTTTTTCCTCTCCCCACTTCTCCTCTCTCTCACTCTGTTTTCTTCTCCTTCTTCCCCTCTCTCTCCTCTCTTCCCCCTCTCCCCTCTTTTTCTTCCCATTTCATAACTCAGCTAATAAATATCCAATTCTATTCTATATGATGTGTCTATCCAGGTCCCTGTCTCCTGCCCGCCCGCCATGTGTCTCCCTGCCTGGGACCAGCCACCGCTAGGGGATTGGAAGCCATCTCTGCCTGGGACTGGCTGCTCCTAGGGCCCGCTGCCTGCCACCACATGGCCTGCTACCACCATTTGGGGACCTACAGCATTTCTGCTGCCTACTGCCACCAGGGATCTTGCAGCATTTTTAAAAAATTATAACAGCTATCTTGTCCCAATTCCAGGAACAGAGCTTTATTTGGAGAACATACACAAGGACACAGGGAGATGGAAAGTCCCCAACATTCCAGTACGTGCATGTGTAGTTGTTAGGTTCCCAGGGGAGGAGGAAAGCACTAAGGCTGAGAGGCCTCAGAAATGGCCTCAGAGTTGTCCTAGAGTTCAACAGCTGCACATTTTCGGTTCCATCAAACCCACTTCTTTAGAGCAATTGTTATTTTTCTTAACCACTTTAGTTACTTGTCTAAGAGTATTAGCCTTCATAGTATATTTTAAAGTAAATGCCAATAACATTTAGGATGGGACCATTGCATATTCTGTAATATGTGTCTCTAAGTGATTTGTTTCTTCTATCATCTTTGGCAAAGGCAGTTTTTGGTTTTTGTTTCGTTTTGATTTTTCCATCAAGATAAAAATGTGTTCTCCTTTCTGTCTGAATAATGGAACAGTTATTTGTCTTATAAATAGCTCATCTTACACTGTGACATAGGCTGCTCAGCCACAGTTTGCTTCTGCCCATCTCCTGCTCTCTGTTCATGTGTGTCTCCCTCCAGGAGCTCTGTCAGCTCCTGTAATAAATACTATAATCTGTCTGTCATAAACTGAATCATGCTATTTACTGCCTTTAAGTTCCTCCAGGGCACACTTTCCCCTTCCTTCTGTAGATCAGGCTGGCCTTGAACTCACAGAGATCCATTTGCCTCTGTCTCCTGGGTGCTGGGATTAAAGGCCTGTGCCACCGCTGACCAAAACAGGTGAAATAAAGTGTTAAGGATGTGTTTCTAATAATCAAATATATCAAGAATATCTTTTGAATGTGATAAATATTAAAACTTTAGTAATGGGGTATTTCATGGTGCATGTGTATGTGTGTGTGTATATGTGTGTGTATACTGTATACATGTCTGTGTGTCTGTCTACTTCACAGAATTTCATGTGCTCGAGGCTGCCTTTCCCTTGAACTTAGTATATAATTGAGAATGCCTTCGAGTTTTGAAGTCCTCTCCCTCCTAAGTGCTGGGGTTACAGTGTACCACCGTGTCTAGCTGACGCAGTGCTGGGGTTACAGTGTACCACCGTGTCTAGCTGACGCAGTGCTGGGGTTACAGTGTACCACCGTGTCTAGCTGACGCAGTGCTGGGGTTACAGTGTACCACCGTGTCTAGCTGATGCAGTGCTGGGGCTGGACCAGCTGGAGAAGTGTTTTACAAACTGAGCTACATCTCAAGCCCTCTTTTTAGAAAAGTACATTTTTGAAATTTGATGTTTATGTTTGCTGACAACCCGTTTCCTCTCAGCAGACATAATGAGTGCTTGGTTGCCACATGAATAGGACTGTATGGAAGCAGGGAGAAGCATAACCATGCTTTCTCTGGAAGAAATGTGTGTATGTTTTTCATATGTTCTGTCTGCTGAGTGTGCCTTCTGAGTACATCCCAGAACCAGAGGACTACATCTGGGAATCTTACCATCTTACTGGTAACACGTTCAGTTGGTTCCCATTTTTGTTTAAAATCTTTTTAGATCTGGGTCAACACACTGCTTATCTCTTTGTTTCTTATTCCAGTTTCATTCTGTTGCTTTGACAAAACAACAAAAAGCAGCTTGGGGGAGGAAAGCAAATAAGCTTTGTTTGGCTTATATTCCCAGGCTGCAGTCCATCGTTAATGGAAATCAGAGTGGGACTAGTAGGAGCTGAAGCAGAAGCCGTGCAGGAAAGCTGCTTGCTGCCCAGTCATGGGCCCATGCTTTGCTAGATTTCTTATGCAGCCTAAGAGCACCTGACCAGGGGATGCTGCTGCTCACGGTGGGATGGACCTTCCTATATCAATCAATAATCAGAACAATCTCCCACCAGCCAATCTTATTTAAGTCATTCTTTAAATGAAACTTCCCTCTCAGATGATTCTAGACTGCATCAAGCTTAGGGCAAACCTGAGATTTCCAGATCATATATAACACTGCTTTATTTTGTGGGCGTAACATGAGCAGTTCCAACAGACCTACCTAGCTAGCTTCCTTATCCACACCAGACTCTGCAGAGGTGTAGCTACCAGCTTCTGGAAGGGCTCTTTCCCTCAGCTTCCCAAATGGAAGATTCCTTAGCACAGGCAGAACCAAGCATTTGTTTTCAGTGAGAGTTCTCCAAGGTAACAAAATGTTTATTATGCAGATGTCTCTGCAGGGTCATCGGGCGGCACCATGGAGGTTTCCAGAAGGAAACATGCATCGGTGAATTATGCGTTTGCCCTGTACAGTTAAGAATTGCCTATTTTAGAGAAACCCTGTCTCGAAAAACACACACAAAAAGAGAATTGCCTATTTTGTGATTAGATCATGTGGCTTGCCTTGCCTCACTGGTCAGAGCATGTCTAGAATGGGCTTAGTGAGGTGGCACAACTCAGTCTGTCATGCTTTGATCTTTAATGTTCCAGCTCCGTGTGTTCAGAGTCGCCGACCTGCTTCTCTGAAGGATGGCCTCTAAAGATCAAAGGCCTGGGGGACGGCTACTGCCTGTGGAGAGGCTGTTGGCACTAGGCAAGTTTCTAAGAAATGGCCGATAACGTCTTGCTCCATTTCATACTGGTTTTGAAGCACATAGACAGAGACACACACCTACATAGACACAGATGCACACACACACACACACCCGAGACAGAGACTGGGCAGGTGTGGGGGGAGGCTCCCCTCCCTCCATTTCTGTCTTTAAAGTGCATAGGAGCATACTTTACCATCCTGATAATCTTGAGGACGGATCTCTTGGATGAGTTTCTCCTCTGCCTTTTCTTTAACCCTCACTGTGTCTGTCACACGTGAGGCTGCTGTGCAACGGAGACCAAGGGCTCATTTTTCCCATTTTCAGAATCTTCAGACTTTGTGGCACTTTAGCTTGTCAGAATGGACTCTGGCTTTTCTCAGTCTTCCATGTGATACCATTAGCTTGAGTACCATCTTGTCTCTGAGCTGTAACATGTAAGGTCTGCAGAAATAATGCCCCCAGTGTGGTTTCCAGGGAGTGATTCACTACAATGTTGTCCTTAGTAATCACTCAGAGGCAGGAGCCAGTCTTGCCCCATAAAGCTGGCAGTCCAAGGAGCAGGTGTGCTCTGCTGTGCAGCCCGGCCTCAGATGTCACCATGGCCCCAGGGGGCAGTGCAGGCCGCTGAGATCCGCATCCCACAAAACTCTTTATCAGTGGTCACTGGTGAGCCTTGTCATGATCCACAGCAAGGAGGGTTACAGCAGCCTGGAGCTGTGTGAGGGCTGTAGCCCCCTTGACAATTGTGGCTAGATGGAAGCTGCCGGATTCGTACCTGCCCACGAGTGTCTGCATCCTCACACATAAAAGGAAGTGTCAGGTTTGGATTTCCCAGAGGTAACCTGCCAAGTGTATTTAGCACCATGTCAGTTTAACATAGTTTCTTGGTTCCTTTAAAAAAAAATGCCAGTTGGCTCCAAGTGTGGTGACACACACCTTTATTCCCAGCATGAGGAAAGGGATCTCTGGGGTTCTGAGGCCTCCCTGGTCTATATGTGAGCTCCAGTTAAGTCAGAGCTATCCATCGAGATCCTGTTTCAAAACAAAACAACAAATACACACTGACCACTTCCTGCAGGTCACCCTGGTTCCTCGGAGCTCCTGCAGGATTCTAGACTTCAGTGTCTGACTTAGGGGACAAGCCTATGTGAACCATCTCCACACTCCACCTGAGGAAGGCCGGGTAGCTCCTTTTCTGAAGGATGACGCGTGTGGTTCAGAGACACCCTCTCCATTCTGGGACCCCTGAGCTGAACAATACAAAGCAATTCACTTGCAGCTCCGCGTCTGTCAATCCCTCAAGCTTGCTGGACACACCCTTCCGAATGCTCTGCCATTCACAGTCCCTCACTTGCCTTCCAGACCTCTGTCATGTGCTATGTAGCTTGTGTTTCTAACTTCCGTTCCAACACTGTGAGCATCTGAACATTTTGATGGCCACTTTCTGTGTTGCTGCTACTATGTACTTTAGCACTATGGGATGGGGTCTGTGTATGTTTGTACTGCCAATCACGGTCAAAATCATGAAAGATCAGGGGTAGGAACTTGGGGAAGAGTTTGCAAGCATTTAAAATGTATAACATCCTGTATTTATAATATGATGATTTCTTTTTAAAATATCTAGTATAGATGCCCAAATCCACAGGTAGGCTAACCATGACATTCTAGCAGAGGTAGGCTATCATTTGGCAGAAACTGTTCAGTGCCCTATACTGCATGAGGATGGCAGACCCTTTATTTAGTACCAGTTGTACACCAGACTTGAGGCCATGAGAGAAACTTCTATCAAGAAATTAGTGGCATTCTAAATGTATGGTTATAAAGAAAACTCTTATTGGGGGAAATACAAGATTTCAAGCCCTGTAGGCTAGTGTCTTTGCGGTGATGCAGAGACCTAGAGAGACTCTTTTTAGTCCTGTGCCCCACTTCACAGATGAGCACTGACTTTTCTCTTACTATGAAGCTTCAGAATACTGTAGCTGCTGCTTCAAAATGAAGTTTCTAGGTACTCTCTGAGGTGCCGAGGACAGAGAAAACTTTTTCACTTAGAGAAACAAGGCCTAGGGCTGTTCCGTGCCTCTGTGTGAATGAATGTCTGGACTGTGGTGGGATTCGGTCGCTCTTTCTATTGCAGAAATTTTCTAAGAAGAGGAATATTGGAGACAAAGAGTCCTCCAACCACAACACTTACTTATCGTGGACTAACAATATTTGCAGAAGAATTTAGCGCTTAAATGGCAATTTCATCCAAGGTCCATTTGCAGTGTGCACTTTTTGAGTTGCACTTGACCTGCTAAGCACAGAATCTCCACGGTGACTTCCTGGTGCTGGAATGGAGGAAAAGTGTGTTAACTTAAGACATAAGAATGCGTGTTGAGTGATCTTAGTTAGCATCACTGACATCTCCCACAAATGTGTGCACCAAATAAAAACTGCTCTCATTGTTTCCATTCCTGAATTCTAGCTAACTAACAACATCATTCATTCCAACAGCAGATCTCCCCCAGAGAGAAGAACGTGTTCCGAGACCTGCCCGCATCCTTGACCTGGTCCCTCAGTGGGTCATAAGGAGTGGCTAGCTGCCTGCTGATTGCACCCTGCAGTAGGAAGGGCAGCAGTCTTCATTAGCATTCACTGGCCAGGAAACAGGGTCAGAGGGCATCCTTCAGCTGCTTCAGGGCTCCATGACAAAACAAGCCATTCTACATTTCCAGAGCTCCCGTGCACCTTTTCATAACAAATCTTAGGGCATCACTCTTCTGAGGAGGTACCACTTTTCAGCTCGAGATCTGGGGCATCATAAGTGAGCTTTGCCTATCAGCTTTGTACTAAAGAGCAAAGACACGATCACTAGATTTCTGGGTTACCCTGTTCACCAGTGGCTTTAATTACCTTTTGAATAATGAAAGCCTCAGATCATTCTGCTTATTCAGGGGACTCTTGCAAGCTCGCCATCTCTTTACCGTACCGAGTGTCTCACTTGCACATCCTAGACACCCTCCTATTCCTCTCTACCAAGGGCTTATGTGTGTTCACATTACTGAAATGTGGACGGCTTCTTCAGTAGGATTTCATTTCACAATCACCAGGAAGAGGTCTCTGTCTTGTTGCCATTCAAAAGCCCAGGCAGAGAGATGCCATTTTCACATAGAATTTTCAGGGTCATTCTACACAGGTGACCAAGCGGTGACCAAAGGCAGACAGAGCAGATTTGGCCTGAAGCTACTTTATCAGCTACTACTAAAAATGTCATCACCATGAAGTCAGCTAGCTAGCCTATCTAGATCACTCTGTATCTCCTTTTTGAAGTCCTCTCAACCTTCCCAGAGAAAAAAAGAGTCTTTGTTAGAATCTGCTAAAGGCTCTGTTTACTTCAAGCAGACATCAGAGAAAGAATTCACTAGATTCTGATGTTTTCTCATTACTGAAGAAAACCATTCAGTATAAAGTGGTCGGGTCATTAATATTCAGTTTGTAGACTAAGGGAATTATGGGTTCATTAACTCCAGACATAGTAAGTACATTTTAGGGTGAGTAAACTCAATTTATTTTAACAAATATATTTAACAGTCTAAGTGAACAAATGAAATTTCCTAAAATAAATGTCAAGCAAGTTTTGTGGTTACAAGAAGCGTGGTTAAAGTTTACAGACTTGTGTAAGTAAATGGAACATTCACAGTTGAATCGCCAAGGATTTCGGAGAATCTTTGGGTTGCTTTCCAGCAGCTGACACTATCAGTGGAAAGCAGAGAAACAGGGAACCAGAGATGCGTGCCAAGACTCCTGCACGTCTTCAGGCATTATAAAATGGAACCAATCATGGGAAAAGAACCATTTGAACCAACTTTCTTCCACAAAATGCAAATACTGGAAATGCTATACTAAAACACCTCAAGCTAAATACAAAAGGTGAAAAAAATGAGAAGGTGCAGATAATAGTAGAAACGGAAAGAGCTGTTTACATGAATTCTTCAGACAGAGTCCGCAATACACTAGAAGATATCGAACTACTTAAAGGGTAAAACAAAAGGGCAATGAAATGTATCAAAAGCAACAACAACTTTGAACAGAGTGAAAATCATTTAACAGATTTAATCACGTAACAAAACCCTTCCCCACACAAGCTAATTCTAAAAGCAGATTCTACCTAATACTCAGAGGAGAATGGGGGAAAGGAAGAGGAAGGAAGAAGATGAGGGCAAAGACTGGGTGGCTGGGGTGATGGCTAGACCTGGGAATTGCTTGTTGTGTAAGCCTGAGGGCCTGCGTTCAGTTCCCAGAATCCTTATAAAAAGCTTGGCATGGAGACAAGCGCCTCTAATCCCAGCCCCGTGGAGGCAGAGACAGGCGGCTCTCCTGGCCACAGGCTAACAACCTGACTGTATTAGCAAACCCCAGATCAATGAAATATGTAGTGTCCTAGGGAATAGCACTTGAAATTGACCTAGAGTCCCATCCCCCATCACGTGCACATGAATCTGCACACCTGCACACACATGTGTACACACGTACATCCATACTTGAAAGAGGAATGAGAAGAAAAATTAAGAGTCAGGTAGTATGAAATGAAATCATTATCACTGGAGATAATGAACACATCTAGAAATCTAAGTTCAATTGATAAAAAAAACTTAGATAGCTTGTTAAATTAAAAATATGTGTGTCATAGTTCTATATATTGAATAGAAAATTACATTTCAAGCAGCATTCTTTTCATAGAAGAATGAACAAAATTAGCGGCAAACACAGCTGTCTGTGCCTCTGCATGTTGACTAGCTCTCACACGGAAGCAGAGGCTACAGAAATAAAGCTAAACATCAAGGAACAAGCGCTCTGGAGAATAGACCGGTACAGCCACTGTTGGCGCCACTGATGTCCCTGACACCCTGGAACTTAGAACCTAACCCCAGCACTGATGGCACAACCACAGCTTTCCAGGGAGGTGTGATTCTGCCACCAGCAAAATGTCTCCACAGTGCCACATTCCTTGATGGCTTCCCCAGGTCACACACTTACGTGGAAACCATATGACACACATGTGTTATAGCCATGGAGGACACTGAAGAACAAAAGTCTCTGTGAGTTTGAGCCTTATGTGTGTGAAGTGTCTTTGCTAAAGCTTACAAATCATGTCCAGGACTTTCTGAGGAAGGATAAATAGTGTTGGAAAAAATTAACACCAATCTGCATATACTGAGAAGTATATTATGATTGAATCTAAAGAGTTGTTAAAATACATATTTTCCCCAATTTATTTAGAGATTATTATAACTTTAGTAAAAATTTGAACAAGATTTTTTGGTATGTGATTCAATAAGCTGATTCTAAAATTCTTATGGAAAATGCTAAAATCACAAAATGATTAAGATCTGAGTGGAAAATTCAGTTTCTAAGAAATTGAGACTCATTTAAATGATAATATGATGAAACTAATTTGATTTAGTGAGAGGCTAAATATACAGAGCAATGAAACAGAACACTGAATAGAAACTCCTAAATACTCCCTTTCATGTATGAACAAGAACTATGATGTTCAGGCTCCACGGGCTGGGGGAGCAGGTGTGTTTTCACAGTAACACAGACTGAGAGAGCTGAGTATGTGTACGGACAGAAAAGAAGATGCCTTCTTCCCCTTACACAGTCAATCACGTAGAAGGCAAGGTTATAAAGGCTGGCCTGTGAGTCTTATAAAAGGTTTATGTGTCTGTGTGTGTGGGGGGGTACATGTATGCATACATGTTTTTGTGTGTGGGTGTGGGTACAGAAGTGCAGGTGCGTGCAGAGGCTAGAGCACAAATGTATGTCATCTTCCTCATTTTTTTCAGACAGAGTCTCTCACTGAAGCAGGAGATCACCAATCTAACCTGACCACGGGGCTCCTGTCTCTGCCGACCAGAGACACACAACTGTCATCCCAGCCCTCGGCGCAGTCAAGGTAGGAGGGTTGGAAGCTTGAGGCCAGTCTGGGTTCCATAGAAAGAGTATACCTCATTAAGAATGAAAAATAGTATAGAATATGTGTGAAATATTGCGTTCTGCCTACGAAAGGGGATGATAGGCTTCTTACGGTTTAACGTTCTTGCTTACTTATTGAGTCATTAGGGAAAATTCTTGAGAAGTAAATTACACTATTTCCTTTCAAATTTTTATTTGAAGATATTCATGAATAGAAAGATGAGAAGAATAGAATAAAGACCTAAACTCCACCAAGACCCATCTCCCACTGTCTTCTCTCTCTTTATAAACCTGTATTCCTAAGTGTTCAGCACTAAGGACACCATCACGTTCTATCCTTCACTGCTCAAACCTGAATCTCCTAAGAACAAACCCATCACAACATCACACCCAGCATGTCAACACTGACCCAATAACGCCATCCAGGTTTCCCGAGCTACATCCCTAACACCCAGCTCCCGGGTCCCCCTTGTGAGTTCTAATGTGGCTTCTTTTATTACCTTTGGTCATTGTGTTCTTTTTAATGTTATGTTTCCTTTAATTTAGAATAATTCCTTCACTTTCGTTTCCTTTCTTGTCTTCACTGTCTGTTGTTTCTCCAAACTTTAGTGGCCAGAACCAATCATAAATGTCCTCTCGCTGTTTCTCTTGGTTGAGGGTTTGGGGATGTTTTCCGTTATACCATGGCAGAGGGCCTCTTATGAGAAAAATTAACACATTGCCTGAAAACACCATGTCTGAAGGCTTGCTTGAAGCTGAGGCATCACTTCCCAGGTCCCTAGCTTCAATGTCTAACACGATGGTTCTGACTCCGGCAGAGGGGGGTCTCAGTTCTTCATGACATGAGCCCTTCTGTGAAACTGACTTGTGTTTCTTTTTCATAGCATGGTGACCAACCTTTTATATAAACACTAATATATGATAACATGAGTCAGAAGTCAAGATATTTTTCACAGTTTAGCCTTTGAAATAGCCACCTTTCACTTCACAATACTCTAAGTACTGCATGTGGTAGTCCTATTAAGTGTTAGGGAATACACACACACACACACATACATATCACAAAAACCAAAGGCTATAATACAGAAATATTGTCTAAGGTGTCTACCACAAAGGATACTAAGGTTCATTATCTCTTAGGATACATTGTGTCCTTGGAGTTGTGGGATTGCTTCCTCTTGAGGAGGATGGTGGGTGCTTACTATGGCGTTTCATGGGAGATGTATAACGCCTACTGGTCTATGATTGCTTATGTTGCTTTGTGGAAGAGGCTTGGTACACAGTCCTTGAGTCCACAAACTCTTGACCCCCTCATGCAGGTTAGTTTATTTTTCCAACTTGATACAAGCTAGAGTCATCTACAGATGGGAAGAGGGGACCTCAATTGAAAAACTCTCTTCACCAGATTGGTCCATAGGCAAGTCTGTGGGCATCTTGTTGATTAATGGTTGATGTGGAAGGGTCCAGTCCACTGTGGAGGGCACCATTCCTAGAAAGGCGGTCATAGGTTATATAAGGGATCATGAGAAAGCCATGAGGAGCAAGCTATGATGAACAAGCCAGTAGGCAATTCTCCTTCATGACCTCTGTTTTAGTTCCGCCCTGCTTTGGCTTCCCTCAGCGATTGATTTTGATCAGGATGTGTAACCCTCAGTGATTGATTTTGATCAGCATGTGTAAGCCAAATAAACCCTTTCTTCTTCTCGTTCTTTATCAGAGCAATAGAAAGCAAACAAGGACACCCTGGTCTTCTGATGTTCTCAGGAAGTCCAGGCTGGCTTCAAATTCTTGATACAGTTGAAGATGAGCATGGGCTTGGACTCTGCTCCTTCTGTCTATACCAAATTGCTGGGATTATAGGCATGCATTGCGAAGACCTATTATGAACATTGAACTCTGAGCTTAATGCATACTAGGCAAGTACTCTATCAGCTGAACCACATTCCCAGCCCCCACTGTCGCCTTCTTGACTACCTTGCTGGGGAAGTATCAGATCAGTAGGCTACTACCTCAGTTTGATCTCATCATAACACCAGAAATAAATACACATGGGATCCCTCATACTCTGACTTCCCTGGCATGATAGCTTCAGGGGCTTCAGTCTTGCTGCTGTCTTCAACCCTGTCATCCCCAGGACCATGGGTCCAGGCAGTCCCTGCTGTGCAGTGCCTGTGTGTCTTAGGAAGCAGATCTCCATTGCAACCCCACCACCCTGAGCATGCTCTCTTCCTGTTCTCAGGAGCATGTGGGGTCTGGCTTGCATTCAGAATCAAAGTTTCCTTTTCACTATCATGACTGTTGATTGCTCCCCAGATATCCTATGTTTTCTCATGTGCTCTGTTTCCCTAGGAAGGAAGCAAGTCTCAGAACTATGGTGTCTCCCCACCCCCAGGGAAGCACTGTAAGTCCAGCTCCCTAGAGTGTCTGAGTGTGTGTCTCTGTTCAGAATCCCCTCACTTTCCTTCTCATTTTCAGGTCGCGACTCTATGCTGTGCTGATGTGTGCTCCCTCCTTCTGAGTTTCATGGGGCTGTGGAAATATGCTTCCCGGTGAGCAGAATAATTAGAACAACTGCTTTTAAATGCACTTTAAAAAGATGGCATGGGGATGCAGTGGACACTCCTCAGTGTGTGTTTCCAGAGCCTCGGCCAAGCCAGTGGAGAAGGAGGAACCCTTTCTTCTTCTGATGCAGACCTATAAACCTAAGAATTGGGCAGCCCCAAAACAGAAGAAGTCGAAAAGAAGGACAGGAGGAACAAAGATTTAGCAGAGTAAACTGTCCCTGTAACTGGACCAGTGTCCTGAAGCTACTTCACTGGAGACATAGATATGGCTTGAAGGACGTTGCCTGCTGCAGACCGCAGGCAGCCAGCAAGGTGCAGGGCTTGAGGAGGATTCTCTTGAGGAATCTTAGTTGCCATACTTCACTGTGCACAGTGTTAGGTATGATAATGCTCTTTCTGTCATGCACTTTGGTCTTTCCTGGGCTTATTTTACTTAATAATCTATCCATTTCCCCACAGATGTGACAACTCCATTCTTCTCTGGGGCTGAATGAACCTCACTGTGTATATGCACCACCTGGTGATGGACATCTAGGTGGACACCCCTGACTTGGCTGTTGTGAACAGTGCTTCTGGGAGCGTGGTGAGCAAGTAACTTTTGCACGTTTGAAGGGTGTGTAGACTGGTGTGGCCACTATGGAAACCAGTATGGACTTTCATCAAAAGAGCTAAAATTAGACCTCATGTGGCCCAGACACTCCACACTTGGGAATATACCCGGAGAAAGAATTACAAAGCTGCTATCTTTCCCCCTGATCAGTGTTCTGAAAACTGGTCTGCCCCGACTGTGCCTCTCCCTTTAGGTTGGCATAAAAGACCTTCATCTCGAGTCTGCCTCTTCTGCAGCTGTACTTGCCAAACTTATTTACCAATGCTTCGTGTGGTGTTAAAATAGATGGTGCGTGGCTTAGAGCTGCGCTTGTATTTGAATCTTCACACAACAGATGACTTGTCATCTGTGTTCTTCCCACAATACCTTTGTCTCAGCCTGTCACAGCAGTTGTGTCCCGAGAATGCTTGCCTGACATCTGAACAGACCGTATCCATGGAAAGGCAGGTGTCTCCTCGTGGCGCTTGCACCAGGGAGGCAAGGCAAATGTTCCAGTATGGAGTGTGGGGACACAGTGCCAAACAAACTGTACAGTTCAGACTCTGTCTAGTTGTTGGCCATGGTGGAACATATCAGGAATCCCAGCACTGGGAAGACCGACTGACGCACGAGCTCAAGGCTAATCTGGGCGACACAGTGAGACACTAAGAAAACAATGCCAGAACAAGATGAAAAAAAGCAAGCAAGCAAACAGAAATACCCAAGCAAACAATCACAAAAGCAAGCACTCTGAATATATTCAATAGGAGAGACCACAGGTGATATGGCCACCCAGAAAAGAACTGTAGTGAAACCGCCTCCCCTCCTGTACCTGTCCCCAGCTGCCCTCCTCTCAAACACACAGCATGTGCATGTATTTTTTGTATCTTTTCAGAGATATTTTATGAGACATTATTGTACTAGTCAAGGCTGGGACATCCAGGAAAGTGTAGACATAAACGAGGACCCTTCTCTGCTTTGCTGCCGTGTCTCCACCCTGCCAGAGAAGAGGAAAGGCTCACAGCAGTGACCGCCAGACCTCACCCTATACTTCCAGGTGTAATGAGACGGAGTCCTGAATGTGAGTGAGTACAGCCCAGGAATGACCGAGTCCTCTTTCGTGTCCTGTGTGCTGAAATTCCAAAAGTATGAGAAGGCTCATACTGCTGCCACTGAAAGTTCCCCGAGGTCATACACACAGTCAGAAAGAAAGATTATGTTACAAACAGAAAATAATTGGCTTAAAAAGAAACATTTGTCTTTATTTTTAATTATATGAATGCATGTTTGTGTGTGTCTGCCTTTGGGTATGTGCCCACGAGTGCAGGTGCCCACAGAGGTTAGAAGGAGGCTTCAGAACCCTGGGAGCTGAAAGTACAGGTGGTTGTGTGCATTTGCTGGGGGTGTTGGGAACTGAGCTTTGGTCCTTGAATGCCTAACAAGCATTCTCAACTTCTGAGTCATCTCTCCAGCTGCCAGACTTTTGTTTAGAGTGGAAGCGTTCAGCTAGTTTGAACAACAAATTTAAATTTCAGGTGCATGGACCATCTCCTGACTACTTGAAAGAAAATGAATATAATTTTATCACCACTGTGCCCATGTTCCTTGAATGTATGCCGTGTCTTCCTCCTGGCCCACCTCTCAGTTGGAGCAAATGAAGAGAAATGATGATGGATCATATCTCCTTCCCATGATTCCATTGTTCCTTATCACGAACAATTTATATGAATACTGACACTAATTAATCCCAGCTTCATCTATCATGTAGCTCAGTGTTTAATCTAGTCCTGGGAATTGATAAAAATTTAATATTCTGCATTCTTGAGTCCTTCCCTTGAGTGATAAAGGAGGCCATAAATCTAAGCCAGCACTTGTGTTCTTTGTTTTGCCAGCTACTCCATCATCCCCAAGCAGCTATGAACTTCAGGAGAATTCAGGAAGAGACCTATGGAGATTGATGAACTCCTCATTAATGTGGAAGCATGTATAACCATGACCAGTCTCTCCATTCTTAATGACCCTCAGAACTATGCAGCATAAGAAGTATCAGAAATTCTAGAAGCTGACACTTCTGAGTCAATGCTATTTCTTACATTTCTCTAAAATGTACATATTTTATTTTTATAAATCTTCATGCGAGGCCAAATATGTTCTGGGCTGTTTCTGACAGCTTTGCTCCTAGCGCACATCCTCAGGCACAGCCAATAGCATCTGTGCCTGCTTGTGTTCCTTCTGGACCAATCTAACTGAGAGCTGAGAATGTTTGACCTTCAAATATGAACTTGGCTCTGCTCCGCAGGCACTCAGCAACTCTTTTGAGCACTCATAGGTGTCTGCCCACTCTTCTAAAGTTGGTGTTTGCCTTGTTCTTTTTGGGCTATGACTGTGGCTCCCTGATCTTCCTGACTCTAGGAGAGAGTGCTCTTCCTGTGTTCACGGACAGCCGTCTTCCGTCTCCAGCACTGACATCCAGGAGAAGGCAAGTAGGTGGGGAGCCGAGGCTGGCTGGAGTGGGGGCTATGTGCAAGCTGATGGCTTCTCTTTCCAGAGATTAGTGTGGGATACGGCTGTTATAGGGGCAATTGTAGTGAAAAGACAAACAGAACAAAGTAAAAGTTCGCAGTGAATTTGTGCATCCTGTGTGTTTGTTCTGACCCAAGTTCCAAGACATGACTTGCTTTCTGTGCTAATGATCCAGAAGACTCTTTTTTTCTCTCTCATTTCTGCCATCTTCCAAGGCAATGCTGACTCTAGACCTATCACATAGTTAGTCTACCAATCTCTGTCTGTTTACAAGGCAGCATTAAAAAAAATGAGATTCCTGAGCTGGAGAGATGATTCAGTAGTTAAGGGGACTGGTTGTTCTTCCAGAGGACCTGGGTTCAATTCCTCGCACCCACAAGGCAGCTCACAGCTGTCTGAAACTGAATCCAGGGGATCTAATACCCTCACACAGTCATGAATGCAGACAAAATACCAATGTACATAAAACTGAACAAAAAAGAGATTTCTGTGCAAAGTCAAGAATGAGTCCAGATGTGTGTGACCTGCTTCCCTCTTGGTACATCTGAACGTGAGTGGTACATGGCAGGACAGCTATTCCACGACACAGCCAGTGGGGCACATTTTTATTTTTCTTCCTTTTTTTCTCCTCTGGGCCAAGTGTACTTCTCTTCTGAGTGTGTTTATACAGTAAAAGTTATCTCCAACTGGAACTACTTTTCCAACACCGCCTTTTGAAACGTTGACTGCGGAACCAAGCCAAATATTTATCAGATAATGATGTAAAAATTTAGGTGCATAATCAGGTCACATTTTTCATAAGAAATAGCTGAAAATTGTCACATGACCTTGAGACCCACCGAGTTACTAGGAAATAAAGGGTCTAGAGAGGCTGTATAGAGGTGGGAGATTTCATGAGGACTTCAGAAACTTCCTTTTACCTCATAAGAAAGAAGAGATTGGAGAGAGCTAACCCAGGGAACATGACTTCCCTCAATGAGCAACTTTTCACCTGGGAAGAACCTCTAGAGAAGAAAGGAAAGAAAAAGAAAAGAAGAAGAGGAAGAAGAAGAAGAAGAAGAAGAAGAAGAAGAAGAAGAAGAAGAAGAAACACTAGAAAAAAAATGATTTGACAGTTGGTTTTGATTTTCAACTTGCCAGGATCTAGAATCACCCAGAAGACATATTCATGGTTTTTCCATGATGGTAAATAGAGAGCATTGCTGAGTGGGAAGACCTTACCACAAACTGAGCTTCACTCTCCAGGGTCAACCCTGACATAAGAGATCCAAGGAAAAAGCACTGTCCTGTGTCTGCCCTTGCTTCCTCTTGAGTGAGCTGCTCTCTGACACCTCTGTCACCATCTTCTGCTGCTGTGACGCCAGCTTCTCTGACTGTCCAATGTGAACTCCTTGCCTACAACAGGAATCTTGAAGGGTTCGCTTGCAAGCTCTTACATCATACAGAGAGAAGCTAACACAGCGGTATATAGTTCGGCCAACATCTCAGAGTGGTTTTTGTTTTTATTTTTGGCTTTCCTCTGTATCGCAGCAGTAGAAATTTACTTCTCACAGTTCTGCAGGTTAGACCCTGTGTTTCTCCCTGGTGTCCAGATGGCCAACTGCTTGCTTGATGAAGACAGACTGAAAGAAAGATAGACCCCTGGCTCCTCTTGTAAGAACACGTATCCCATTTGTGAGGGTTCTTTCCTCATGATACCATTACATAGTGGTCAGGGCTTCCATATATAAATTTTTGGGAGACACATAAGTTCAAACCATTGCTCCTTTTATCAGTGCCTAGCCCCCAAACATGAGAAGACCATGCCCAATTTTACCAAGTCAAGTCTATTTGCACCAATTGTTCTTACATGATTAGCCATATCCCCCTTTCACGCCTTGAAGTGTTTGTTTTATGCTTCAGGATGGCTAAAGGCTTTGCAATGCTGTAGCGCTAGCTGTGGTCAGAAGGCTTTGCTTCTGTGCAGCGGGCACATGCCCTATCATCTTCTCCTGTCTGCAGTGAAGCTGTGTATACAAGCACTGTGCTGGGTATGTACCACGGTGGCTTCTTCCACAGCACAGGAGCAGGCTGTAATGTCATTTCACTGGATGAAGAAGAAAATAATAGACTCTGCAACCCTCACCCAGGAAAATGAACATCCAAGGGAGCAGGAGGCCTGAGGATTTCCATCCCCACATCAAGATTAACTTTCCTCCGTGACAATGGCTTCTCAATGCATCCGTCCGCAGCAGTGTGCTGCTCATTCCGTGGGGCATTAGCTGTGCAGAGCCTAATTTCGTAATTGCAATTTGGTCAGACACCGAGAGGGCTCTGTTTTCCTTTTGAACTCTCATGTGCAATTAGATCAGAGTTGTGCTTCTGCGGCTGATAAAGGGCAATTACCTTCTGTTTAGGGGAGCCCAGGAAGAAAGAGTCCCCTCTGAGATACCCTAACTGGGCAATTTAGAAAGTAGGGCTAATGTGGAGGGAAACAAAATGCTTGCTTGGAGATGATGTGTGCTGATCCCAGTATTAGAGCACTTTTCAAACAGACACAGACTCATCATGTGATGTTTGCCCTTTGAGACTTGAAACCCAGCTGTTTTCAGCGGCCACACGACACATCTTAATGCACACATGTCTTAGGAGTTTAGTCTTAATGCCAGCTGTGCAGTGCCGGTCGTTGGGATTTCTCTGCATGATGACTGGGGAAGGTGAGACCCGACGGGAGTCCTGTCTTCTCCCCATAAGCTAAAGGTACCTCTATGTCTGAATTTAGGAAAGTTACTGAGTTTGAACTCCTTTTCCCCAGCACCCCTTTGAAGTGTCACCCAATTAACCAATTTACTGCAATAATAAAGTTGATAATGCATTTAAAGCTCCATGCAGAGCTTGGCCCACAGCAAGCATCAACCATTGGCAATAATTCACAGTCATTGAGGTCCTCCTTGACCTAAGTGCACAGCACGGTCATCATTGCTGCCAGTTCAACCTCAGCTGGCTGGCAATAACAGTCAGGTGGCGGGCAGGAAAGCCGGGCCTTGTATTCTTCCCTTGCTTCAGCTAGGGAAGCTGTCCTCTGAGCAAGACCCATGTGTAGTCATGTCTCCACTCCCCTCTTTCTGCCAAATGCCTGTCAGTCATCTCAGAGTGCCTAGAGCAGGTGAGCCACTACAGAGCCATGGAGTTTAGCCTCTGATCTGGCACAAGGCCCAGCAGTCTCAGACCTCTGTAGCTGGTGTCGAAAGTCTCTCTGAGCTGGCCTGATTATTGTCTTGACACTGGCTCCATCGCTAACCTGACATCAAGGGAAATTAGCTACTGGGCACAATTTGGCCTGACCTAAGAGCTTAACAACTAGGTAGGCAATTTCCAGCTTATAACTTAATAACCGTGAAAGACATTGCACCCCTGAATCATGAGCACGTTCATGCGCAGGTCTCCTGACAGCATGGGATTTCCTACAGGAAACAGTGAGCAGTGTCACTATATTCTTTATAACTTTACATTTAAATATACATTTCATTTATATCTATACTTTTACATCCTACTCCCCCATTTCCATGTGGTGTGTGTGTGTGTGTGTGTGTGTGTGCGCACACGTGTGGAGGCCTGAGATTGCTGCTGAAAATCATCTCTACTAGTCTACTATTCACTGGGGCAGGCTCTCACAATGAAATGCTGAGCTCCCTGCAGATCCGGCTAGTTCTGCTGGTTAGCATGCTCTGAGGATCCCTGGAAGGACAGGTGGGCTGCCATGCCTGTATGTGGGTTCTGGGGATCCAAATTCTGGCCCCCATGCTTGCCCAGCGAGTGCCTCAATCACTGAGCTGTGTCCCCAGCCCTCTTTCACATTCTTTAAAACAATATGTCTCATATCTATATATTCATCTCTCAGTTTTTATGACTAATGTAAGCAATTTTGTTTTTAAAATTTTTTGTTACAAACTGGAAAGGCAAAGAAACTAAATAATTTTAATGAAATATTTAATTTGATAATGTAATATAATTTACCTCAGAAATTTAAGTACCTGAATTTATTTGCTAAAGTCTGCTAAATGACTCTTTTACATTTGCTATTCTGCCATGGTGCCTGCTAAGAGACAAATGTCTAGGAAGCATAACTAAACCTGAGCTTCCAAGTGGCTGTTTTTCTTGCAGACATTGCTCTTGGGAAGCTGTGCACTTCACTCCGTCAGTGCTGTAAAGACTTGTCATGGAGGTCAGAAGTCAATCCAACCTGTCCTTCAGCCACAGGTCTCAGCCTTGGTGATGTGCCACAAGAATTCTGTGCTTTAGCAGGTGTCAGTGATGGCCCCACTGTAAGCTAATGAGGCCTTGGAAATTCTGGGTGCTTCCCAATTTCCTCCAGTTTCTCCGGTTATACTAATTACGGCAAAGACATAGACCAACTCTTTCTTTATCAGGCATGCCTAGTTTATCATTGCATAGTTTTTAAACTGCATCCAAGATTTAGATCTTCCACAAACACATTCACTTTTGCTAGATGGCTATGGCCATATGAAAATATAATTGCCAGGGAAGCTGATGTAGGAGGATTCCTGGTTTGAATACAGCCTGGGCAACTTGTTGTTGAGACTTTGTCTCAAAATGAATGAATGAATGAATGAATGAATGCTATTTCCACTACTAACAATATGTTCTGACTGAGTACTTACCATGTATGAGCTCCAAAGTTCAACCCACAGTACAAACAAACAAAAGAAACATGTCCCATGAAAATGAGGTATACTTTCCAAAACTGATGATGGAAGTTACAAAATAATGCCACATTAGTTCATAATTAAGTATAATAAAAGGTTATTTATTTAGGGGTAGACACACAGATCACTGTCCTGGATCACAGTCCTCTGCATGAGTGGGAAACAGGAACCTAATCTAACAACCAGAAACAAGAGAGCTGGAAGCAAGAGACTGAGAGTATGCTTTACAGCTGCATTTATAGCATAAGAGACCATGCCCAAGTGGGCTGAAGGAGCTCCCACAGCACAAAACCAACTTTAAAGTTTTTCTGAACTGCTGCAATCTTACTAGAAAATGCATGTGTGTCTCAGGAGGCCATTTAGAAAAGCATGAAGGGCAGGGGAGGCTTCTTCATTTTTTTCTTAACAAGTATCAGGTTCTTAAAGTTTCTGGTAACTGTGAAAAAGCTGCCACAAACATTTGCATGCAAACTTTGGGTTATCATGTCGTCAGTGTCAGGCAGAGGGTTCCTGTGTGACTGACTGACTAAAACTCTAGACAGTGGGGCCCAGAAAAGTTTTCCTGCCAGACAGTATATGACAGAGCTGTCTCTGTTCATCACTAGAGTGATGTCTTCCTATGTGATTCTCAGAAGCTTATGCCTGTCTCTGCCAGATGTGCACTATGCTGGCTAGTTTTATGTCAACTTGCCACAAGCTAGATTCATTTGGGAAGAGGGAAGCTGGAGTAAGAAAATGCACACACCAGATTTCCCTGTGGGCAAGCCTGAGAGGCATCTTGTGGATTGATGTGGGAGAGATCTACTCACTGAGGGGGGTGCCACCTCTAGGCTGGTGGTCCTGGAGAGTAGAAGAAAGTAGGCTGAGTAAGGCATTATGCAAGCCAGTAATCATTGCTTCTACAGGCTTCTGCTTCAGTTCCTGTCTCTAGATTACTGCCTTCAGTACCTTCGAGGATGGTCAGTGATGTGGACGTGCCAGCGAAGACAACCCCTGTCTTCCCTAAGTTGTTTTTGCTCACTTTTTCTTCACATCAATAGAAAACTGAACTAAGATGTGCCCTATGAAACTTTGTCCTTTGGCTTTGCTTGGAGCCTTTCCCTCTGCAGCATGAGATTTTCTATCATCTTGCAAATAAACATTTTATGTCTGTCCAGTTTTTTTCATTTGGACGTCTCTGTCTTCAAACATAGGTTTTATTTCTCTGTGGAAATGTACATTGCATGTGTCTCACCTTCCTCACTTCTCCTTTAAAGACAGTTTTCATATTTATTGTAAAACGCTTTCTGAAAACAACTCCCTGTGTATCTCTGTGGATGGTTTGCTTTCATCTACAAATCATGTGATCTGCCATCTTTGCATATCTTCTAGTTTTAAAAGTTGTATGCTAGAATCTGGTGAAAAGAAGTCAAACTGAAATAAAAAAAATGTATTCTTTACAAAGGGTATACTCACTCTGTGGTGATTCTATTGTAGGAGTCTGGGTGACTTTAATCTATTGATACCCTAGTGTGGGCTTCCCTGAAAGTTTACTTAGAGTTCACGGCTTGAGTGTCAAAAAATTTTGTAGGCAGGAATGAGATGTTTTCCCAATGATCAGAAACTAAGGAGACTCTTGAGATTGGGCATTATAGCTCAGTCATCGACTTTACATCAAGAGAAGTCTCTCTTCCTTTTAGTTGACTGGATGATCCCATTTTCACAGCAGCCTTTCTTCAGCATTCTGCTAGCCTCTCCTCCACACTGTCCTTCCCCATCTTCTGAGTGCAGCCCCCGAGCTGTCCTTGATGGAGCTGTGGGATGGTCTGTCCCAGTGCTTCAATCCCCTTCCTTAGTTAATCCCTGCCTACCCTGTTCAGACATTGGGTAGCTCATTCAGGAGTCCTTTAGGCTGTACCAGCTCACTCTCAGTCTTTGTATGTGACACCTGCAAACTGAACAGATCTGGCAGGTAAGCACTGACTCATTTTGTTGCCTAAGCTTTTCTGAACCATGATCAGTTGTGCAGTCTATGTCTGCCGATGGGTCATTTCCATCACAGATTGTTGATGCTCTTGTTGAAGATGCATGGGTTGAGTCTGGGATCTACTCCTGTTTTACTTAGGGTTTTTTTTTAATCAGGAAAGGATGTCAAACTCTGGCATCTATTGATGTGATCATGTGATTTTTCTTCTTAAGTCTATTTATACATTATATTATGTTAATTTGTATAGAATGAATTAATCTTGCATCCCTCAGATGAAACCAACTTGTTCATAGTGTATGTTTGTTTTAATATATTCTTTAATTCAATTTGTAAATATAATATCCAATTTTATTATCAGAGCAATGAAGACTCTGTAGGGTGACTTTGGTGTTGTACTTTTGCTTACTATTTTGTGCTGTAGTTTGAGGAGTATTGGTGTTAGATTTTCCTTTAATGGTTTCACAGAGTTTGTCAGTGTCCATGTGTTGTGATACTAGCAGCAGGGCTGCGTCCCCGGCACCCAGCTGCCCGCACGGCTAGCTTTACCCGAAATAATTACACGGAAACTGTATTATTTTAAACACTGCCTGGCCCATTAGTTCCAGCCTCTTATTGGCTAGCTCTTACATATTGATCTAACCCATTTCTAATAATCTGTATAGCCCACGAAGTGGCTTACCAGGGAAGATCTTAACCTGCGTCTGTCTGGAGTGGGAGAATCATGGTGACTGCCTGACTTGGCTTCTTTCTCCCAGCATCCCGTTCTGTCTACTCTGCCTGTCTAAATTCTACCCTATCAGAGGGCCAAACAGTTTCTTTATTAATTAACCAATGAAAGCAACAAATGGATACAAGACCCACCTCCATCATCCATGGGCTTTTCTATTCCTTTGGTTTTTAATCAACACTGTCATTTTTCTCTACTGTGTAGAGTATTTCTTTCAGTATGTTCTACAGTGCTTTTATGGTGGTCATAAACTTTCTTAGTTTGTGCTTTTCTTGATATGTCTTTATTTGAACAGATAGATTTGCTGGGTATAGCAATCTCAATTGGTATTTGTTACTTGATAATCTTGAAATGCATTGTAGTTGGTTGTTTTTACTCTTTTGGGGGCCCATCACCCTACTCCCAAATAAATCACACAGAGCCTATTCTTACTTATGAATGCCTAGCTTTAGCTTGGCTTGTTTCTAGCCAGCTTTTCTTAACTAATTATCCCATGTACCTTTTGCCTCTGGGCTTTTACCTTTCTCTATTTCTGTATGCCTTTCTTTCCTTCTAATTCCATGTCTGGCTGGTGGCTTTGTGGCTGGCATTTTTTCCTCCATCCTCCCAATCTCCTTTCTTTCATAACTCGATCTTCTCTCTCCATATTCTCCTTTTATTTATTCTGCCCGCCAATCCTGTCTATCCTTTCTCCTAGATTGTTACTGGCTATTAAGCTCTTTATTAGACCAATCAGGTGTTTTAGGTATACAAAGTAACACAGTTTCACAGAGTTAAACAAAGGCAACATAAAAGAATGCAATACATCTTTGCATCATGAAAGAAATGTTCCACATTCCACAGCATGAACAAATGTATCACATCTTAAAATAATATTTCACAACAACACACAACTATGCATTTTCTGGGTTGATCTGTTGTGATTCATCTGCCTTTGTGAGTTGGTGTTTTTCTCTTATAGCTTTTAAAATTATTTCCTTGTTTTATATTTTTGACATTCTGACTACAATATGTTGTGAAAAGATCTTTTTTTTGGTTATGGTTTATGTTCAGTTCTAAATACCTCTCCTTAGATGTACATTATTTCTTTAGATTTAGGGGAAATTCTACTATAATTTTATTGAATAGATTCTTTATGCCTTTAGTTTCTACTTTCGTGCCTTTTGATCCATGGATTTTTAAGTTTAGTATTTTTTTGTTTTGTTTTGGGATTATGATCACAACATTTCTTCCTTTCCATTCTTTCTTCAAACCTTTCTATATACCTCTTCCTGACCTCCTTCAAATTAATGGCCTATTTTTCATCAATTGTTATTGCACGCACACACACACACACACGTGCGCGTGTGCATACATTTATGATTCCTAAATATAACACACTCAGTGTATATAATGATACTTATGTCTTTTCATGGTTGACCATTTGGTACTGGAAAACCAATTGGTGTGCTCTTCCCTGGGGAGGACCACCTCCCTGAATCCCAGATTATTCCAGTTTCCTATCATTCTTTGTAGAGGGCTGAGCCTAATGGTCTTCTCCCTGTTGGTTTGGTCTCTTGGTCACATCTTAGATTTCTAGGATATTTTATTTTTTTGAAATTAATTAATTAATTTTTTTAAAAAAGAGAACAAACTGTCTTTTTGCATTATACATACCAATCCAAGTTCCCACTCTCTCCCCTTCTCCCATTACCTTCACACACCCTCCCACCTCACCTCCATCCAATCCTCACAGAGTGTAAGGCACATTGCTTTGTGGAAGGTCCAAGGCCCTCTCTACTATATTTAAGCAAGGTATCCATCCAAAGAGAATAGGTTCCCAAACAGTCAGTACGTGAAGTAGGGATAAATCCTGGTGCCACTACCAGCAGCCCCTTAGTCTGCCTCAGTCATGCAACTGTCAACCACAATCAGAGGGATTAGTTTGGTCCTATGCTTCTTTCACAGTCTGGCTGGAGTTGGTGAGCTCTGATTAGCTCAGGTAGACTGTTTCAGTGGGTGAACCCTTCATGGTCTTGACCTCTTTGCTCATATTCTTATTCCTCCCACTCTTCAACTGGATTTTGGGAGCTTAGTGCCGTGCTCCGATGTGGGTCTGCCTATGTTTCCATCAGTTTCTGGATGAAATTTCTATGGAGATATTTAAGATATTCATCAGTCTGACTACAGGGCAAGTCAAGATCTGGGCCTCCTCTCCTCTATTGCTTAGGGTCTTAGCTGGGGTCATCCTTGTGGATTCCTGGGAATTTCTCTAGAGCGAGGTTTCTTGATAACCCTATAATGGCTTCCTCAATTAAGATATCTCTTTCCTTGCTCTCATCTCTGTCTTTCCTGCATCTTGACTATTCCATTTCCTCAAGTTCTCCTCACCCTCAGCTTCTCCCTTCCACTTCCTCTTTCACCCTCTCTTCTCTCCCCACCCCATGCTCTCAATTTTGTCAGGCAATCTTGTATCTTTCCACTTTCTGGGTGGTTCTCTCTATATTTTTCTTAGGGTTTACCTTATTACTTAGCTTCTCTAGGAGCATGAAATATAGGCTCCATATCCTTTTTTTTATAGCTATTATCTACTTATGAGTGAGTTCACACCATATTCATCTTTTTACCTCACTCAGGATAGTGTTTCCTAATTCTATCCATTTGCATGCAAAATTTAAGATGTTATTGGTTTTTTTACCGCCGAGTGGTACTCTAATGTATAAATGTCTCACATTTTCTTTATTCATTCTTTGGTTGAAAGGCATCTAGATTGTTTCCAGTTCTGGCTATTACAAATAATGCTGCTATGAATAAAGTTGAACAAATACCTTTGTAGTATGATTGAGCATCTTTTGGGTATATGCCCAAAAGTGGTATTCCTGGATCCTGAGGTAGGTTGATTCCCAATTTTCTAAGAAACCACCATACTGATTTTCAAAGTGGTTGCACAAGTCTGCATTCCCACCAGCAATGGATGAGTGTTCCCCTTACTCCATATTCTCTCCACCATAAGCTATCATTGGTATTTTTGATCTTAGCCATTCTGACAGGTGTAAGATGGTATCTCAGGGTTATTTTGATTTGCATTTCCCTGATGGCTAAGGATGCTGAACATTTCCTTAAGTATCTTTTGACCATTTGAGATTCTTCTGTTGAGAATTCTCTGTTTAGATCTGTATCCCAATTTTTAATTGAGTTATTTAGAATTTTGATGTCCAATTTCTCGTGTCTTTTATATATTTTGGAGACCGTCCTTTATCTGATGTGGGATTGGTGAAGATCTTTTCCCATTCAGAAGGCTGCTTTTTTTGTCTTATTGACTGTGTCCTTTGCTTTACAAAAGCTTTTCAGTTTTAGGAAGTTCCATTTGTTTATAGTTGCTCTCAGTGTCTGTGCTACTGGGGTTATATTTAGGAAGTGATCTCCTGTGCTCATGCCTTGAAGACTACTACCCCCTTTCTCTTCTATCAGGTTCATTGTGGTCAGATTTATATTGAAATCTTTAACCCATTTGGACTTGAGTTTTGTGCATGGAAATAGAGATGGGTCTATTTTAATTCTACATGTTGACATCTACTTATGCCAGCACCATTTGTTGAAGATACTTTCTTTTTTCCGTTGTGTAATTTTAGCTTCTTTGTCAAAAATCATAGGTGTGTAGATTAATATCCAGGTCTTCAATTTGATCCCATTTGTCAACCTGTCTGTTTTTATGCCAATACCAGGTTGTTTTCATTATTGTAGCTCAGTAATAGAGCTTGATGTTAGGAATGGTGATGTCTCAGGAAGTTCCTTTATTGTACAGGATTGATTTGGCTATCCTGGGTTTTTTGTTTTTCCATATGAAGTTGATTATTGTTCTTTCAAGGTCTGTGGAGAATTGTGTTGGGATTTTGATGAGGATTGCATTGAATCTATGGATTGCTTTCTTTTGGTAGTATTGCCATTTTTACTATGTTGATCCTACCTATCCAAGAGCATGGGAGATCTTTCCATTTTCTGGTATCTTCCTCAATTTCTTTCTTCAAAGATAAAGTTCTTCTCAAATAGGTCTTTCACTTCTTTGATTAGTGTTACCTCAAGATATTTTATGTTATTTGTGGCTATTGTGAAGGGTCATGTTTCTCTGATTTCCCTCGCTTTATTCTGTATGTTTTGCATTTTGATTATTATATGGCGAGGAGACAGTTATTTTGATCCAGTCTATTTGGTGTTCTGTAAGCTTCTTGTATCTTATAGGATATCCTTCATTAGGTTGGGAATGTTTCCTTCCATGATTTTGTTGAATATATTTTCTGTGCCTTTGAGCTGGAGTCTTTCTTCTTCCTTTACCCCTATTATTTTTATGTTTGGTCTTTTCATGGTGTCCTAGATTTCCTGGATGTTTTGTGTTAAGAATTTGTTGGATTTGACCAATGAGTCTATTTCCTCTATTGTATCTTCAGCACCTGAGATTTTTTCTTCTATCTCTTGTATTCTGTTGGTTATGCTTGTCATTGTAGTTCCTATTTGTTTACCCAGATTTTGTACTGTCAATGTCTGTGTCTCAGGAAGCTTCTGAGGTCTCTATAAGCCTGCTCTCTGGTCTCCTTTCCTGGTTTGCTCTCTTGGTTTCCTCAGTGTTTTAGCAAGCTCTTGGGCCCCTCAGTATTGTAGCAACTTCCTGGTTCTCTCCATATTGTAGCAAGCTCTTAGCTCTTAGGCAGGGTGGGGCTAGTATCTCGGAGGGGTCCATAGATGAGGTTGGGTTTTGGGGGAGCCTACCCGCAGGAATCTCTCCTGCTGGCTGTCTTTCTAGGATATTTTCATGCTCACTTTATTTTTCTTTAAGTTTGAGTGTAGTATCTCCTCACTCTTTGGATGGCTATTTTATGCCATGTGCAAATGTCAACTCAAAATGAACTAGTCTTAAATATGAGACGCGAAGCTACAAAACACCTGGAGTAAAGAGTTTCATTGGTTTGAACAATCATTTCTATGATATGTTATAAAAATCACAAATAACAAAAACAAAATAGATAATAAGAATATCAAACTGAAAATCATTTGCAGAGCAAAGAAACCAGTGAGTAGATAACCCATGAAACTGTGGAAATGTTCTGTAAACCACTGATCTTGTAAGGGATTAATATCTGTGGCAGTAAAGAAACTCCCAGGAGTCCTGTGGATCAAAGGATACAGCGCCACTGTTGGACACGGGGACTAAGCTCTGGTGTTCCGTCACACAGTGAGGTGATGATAAGTAATAATAACTGTTGCCCATATTTCAAAACATGACAGAGGATTCTGAATGGCCTTAACACAGAGAAATGAGACTCTGAGGTGATGATTATGTTTGCTAATTACCCTGATCACTAAAGGATGTATGTATATATGTGTAAAATTATTGCTTCTCAAGAGTAAAACAATGTACAGTTTTAAAGGTAACTTCTATAAGTCAGTTGCAAAACCAAAGCCAAGACCAAAGCAAAACATCCCAAAGTTTAAAAAGAGAGAGACAGAATGCTTTATTTCATTTGGTTTAGCAGCCTATAATGAAAGACCACAGACTTTGTAGACGATAGGAATTAGTTTCTGGCAGTTGCAGAACTCATTGTCATGTGGCAGGAGAGGCAGCGAGCTCTCGGGGTCTCAGTTTAGAGCGATGATAGTCTCGGTCACTGGTTCTTTGTGCTCATGAGCTCATTGCTTGTCCTCTCCCCCAGTCTCCTCCAGGTCCATTCACACTGAGAACAGGGATTCGAGATATGGGTCGGGGTGGAGGCATAAATATTGTCTATAGCCAAACTAGAATACATGCACAAATGTACAACAAGATTCCAAAAAGTGCTCAGAATCACTGAGCATTAGGTAAATCCAAATAAAACCTCAGTCACTTCCTATCTTTTGAAAGGCAGTCATAAGTGAAACAAGTAGCCGTGGCTAGCAAGGTGTGGAAGCTGGAGTATCAGCACTTTTGCCCCACTTAAATCATGCAGCCACTATGCAAACAGCATGGCAGTTCCTCAAACACTAGAATGGAACCAACATTTGAAATTCATCTAGGTACCCAGTGGATTCAGAACATGTGGCAAGCGCAGACATTCTCACACCATGGCTGATTTGAACAGTACCAGCACAGACATGGGTGTGCACATGAGTCACTGAGATCTTGATTTCATTTCTTCTTGGTGAATATTTACAACTATGATTGCTGGGTCACAGTGGTAGTTCAGGGCAGGGTAGATGGACAGTGAGTGATTCTCCCTTACACAGGAAGGAAATCTCACTGTAAGCAACACAAAAGAACCTGAGGGACATTGTCCTGTGGGAACAGTCCAGGCACAAAGAGCTTCTACTGCACAAACTCATGAAAGAGCTTCCCCAGAAGCAGGAAGTAGAGCCACGTGGCTCATGGCAGTGGGTAAAGGTTTCAGTTTTGCACATAGACATTTCCTAGTGCTCTGCTCTATAATCCTGACTCCGCACTTGACGTCAGCACACAGCTCACTTTCAGATTTGCTCCTCGGATCCAGGTGTAGCAGCAGGCATGCCTGTCATTCTGTCACCCAGGCAGCAGAGGAAGCAAGCAGATCAGAAATTTAGGCAATCTTCAGCTACATACCAAATCCAAGGCCAGTTGGGACTATATGAGATCCTGTCTTAAAACCCTCTCCACCTTGGAAAAAATTTAAACAGTTCAGATTTTGCTTCTTTTTTTATTTATACATTTATTTATGCATACTAATGCTTTCTTTTTAAACCAATGATTTGTAGTGTATCCAACTGGTGATTATATTTGTTAAGGAAAAATTGTCAGTCTCTTGTGACTCTCTGTGTCCTAAGTATGTCTCTGACAAGATATAGGTGCCTGTCTGTATGTCCTGATCCATGGTAGCCAAAGTGCTGCCTGACCTCAGATGTCAACCTAGTCAGAAGTCAGAATCTGAATCTGAAATTGAGGTCCCTTTGAAGGCTGGGACTGCCTGAAAAGCTCAAGACAGGTGTCCCAAGGAAAATCACAGAAGGAACATGGCTGGGAAACACCTTTGCAGAGATTGTAGGATTCATCAAGTGAAGGTACATCATCTCTAAACCCTTTGAATGGAGCTAACTGTCCTTGGTTAAACTCAGGGCCAGTGGTGGGAGACCACTCCATGGAGTATGCTCATTGCCAGCTGCCCTGGTTTTCCCCACTTCCCATTGATCTCTAGGATACTGCTTCATCCCGAAAACCTAAGGACACAAGAAAAAGTCCTGGTTATTAGACTTACATGCAAGGACCTGGAGGACCAGTGACATTGTTAGGCTGAGAAAATGAAGGGAGATTGTAATCCTTCTGCCTGTATTTACTGAGTGTGCACACACACATTTAGCCCTAGGAGACAGGGATGATTAGAAGGGTAGGGTCACCCTGTTGACAAGCAAGTGATGACTCCTTCTTTTTCAAAGTTGGGGTCACAGGAAACTTCTTTGGTGTCTGCTGAGAGGACGGAGTCACATCTGCCTAAGCAGGTAAACTTTGACTTCCACCCAGTTGTAGTGCATTGAACGCGAGGACTCTGGCATTGGAGGGCTCTCTCAGACTGAGGTGTGAACTGTGGAGTTCCCTAAGTGGGAATATTCACCCTCAGTTTAAAGGTGCCACTCATATCCCTAATCACTCCCCTAGTGGATCTCTGATATCAGATCAGATTTCCATAACTGAAGCATTGGCGGGTTCCATGGAATTCATATTTTTAAGGAATGCCCAGGTAACTAGGTGACTAAGCACTCAGTCAGCCTGGATTTTTCCCAATCCAGGGAAGGTAAAGATGTGATATCGTGCTGAGCCAGCAGCACACCAGCATCCCCTTGTTCTGCCTCCGGGAAAGCCCTGTGGACCACATGCATTTAAGGTACTTAACCTAGCTCAACACATATCTGTTACTTGTTCCCAATTCTGCAAGGGCAGAGTGGGGTGCTAACAGGCCTGGCTCCAAACCTACCTTTGAACTTAGGACCTTTTTAGACTCACCCAATCAGTTAAGTTCTTTGAGTTTCAGTTTCTTACTCTGCAAACACACGATAGTATCTATTTCCAAAGATTTTGAAAGAGTTAGATACGATAATATGTAACATGAGGGCCAGCTCATTGGGGTTTCTGTCCTGCCTAGTTCCTGTGGCCAGCAAGTCCCAAAGAAATTCACACAGAGGTCTCCATAAGATTATAAACTGATTGGCCCATTAGCTCAGGCTTCTTATTAGCTCTTGTAGCTTATATTAGCCCATTATTCTTATCTATGTTAGCCACATGGCTTAGTACCTTTTTCAGCGGGGCAGGTCACATCCTACTTCTTTGGTGGTCTGGGCAGGACTCAGGAGGAATGAGCTTCCTCCTTCCCAGAATTCTCCTGTTCTCATTGTCCCACCTCTACTTCCTGTCTGGTTGTCCTGCCTGGCTACTGACCAATCAGCATTTATTTAAAGCATAATTGACACAATATAGACAATTCTCCCCCACCAATAGTATATCAAGCATTTGCCACAGTGACTATAGACAGGAAACAACCTCCAACTTGTACTGATATCAGTCTGTCCACAGACGGCCCTCTCAGAGGGCAGGCACCCTGTTCTGCTGTACCATACTCACCAAGCTCACCCAATTAACATCTGAAGAAGACACCATGGTGTGCATGTGTGTGCTGTGTATGCATGTGTTGTATGTTTTGTATGTATGTGAGTATGGTGTGTGTCTGGTGTATATGTATGCAGTGTGTACATGTGTGGTGCTATGTTTGTTGTATATATGTGTGGTATATGGCTGTGCTTAGTATGCATGCATCTGGTTCATATGCACATGGCGTGTGAGCGTGCATGGTGTGTGTCTGATGTCTCTGTGTGTGATACGATTTGGTGTATATATGTGTAGTGGATATGGATACAGTATGTGCTGTGCTACATTTGTGATACGCAGGAAAAGTTGATGGGGTGCCCTCTGCACCTGCCTTTTTCCTGGGTCCCTGAAAATCACCTACTTTTAATGCTACAGAGTTTTCTCTTTCGGCCTAGGTAATCAAGAGATCCTCTAGCCCTTCAAGGAAGGGGAGAGATCAGTAACAGGTCAAGGTGGCAGGGAAAACGACATTTCATGCATGGAGTTTGACTTCTACCCCAGCCCTTTGGAATCCAGTGTCCAATCTGTGGTGGAGTATCTGCTCCCTGACAGACTTCCTCATTGTGGGCCGTGGTGTGAACATGTTGTTGCATAGCACTGTGATGGTATTTTCCCTCCCCTCATTTCAAAGCTTTGCTGCTAGGTCCATGCAATTGATGCAGGCTAGAGACCGCCCTCCTGGACAGGCATGGGAGCCCTGGAAGAAGATGGTGCTGGGCTCTGTGGCTCCTTAACAAGGCAGCATTTGGAAGCAATATGGAAACAGCACCCAATGTTCCAGAGCGCTGAGAGGAGCCGCTTGTATTCCGAGCGGAAGTTCTGGTTCAGGAGCCCATAGACAATGGCATTAAGGCAGCTGTTGAAGTAAGCTAGGAAGTAACTGGCGACAAAGAGCCCCTCTGGAACCTGGGGAGCCATCACCTCTGGGTTGATGGCCACTGCAAGGCCGATGCAGTTGAGGGGGGCCCAGCAAATGGCAAAAACCACAAACACAGCGAACATGGTTAGGAAACTGCGCAAGTCACCAGGCTTCTGACTTGGCTGACTTTCAGCCTTGGCCTTCCTTCGGGTCCGGAGCACCAGAACCCAGATTCGCAGGTAGCAGAAGGATACCACAGCTATTGGAAGGAGGAAATGGACGGCCACCACAGCTGCTGTGTACCGGCTGCTGACCGTCTGGTTAAAGGTGCAAGAATAGATGCGTGGGTCATAGTCTAGGTTCCCCACAGAGAAACTGGGCACCAAGGCCAGCAGAGTGAGGAGCCAGACGAGGCTGACGTAGAGGAGGGCACGCCAGTGGCTGCAGACCCGGTGGTAGGTTGCACTGTGACACATGCGCCAGTAGCGGTTAATGGCAATGGCTGTGATACTGAAGACGGAGCCAATGACGCTCAGGCCTATCACGAAGGCACTGGCTTTGCAGTGGGCTTCTCCAAGAACCCAACTGTCACGAACAATAGCCACGAGGATCAATGGGAAAGGGTACAAGGCTATCATAAGGTCAGCCAAGGCCAGACTCACCACAAACAAGTTACCTGAAGGAGGAAGCACAGATTAGCCATTAGTAGAGGCCTCACAATTCCTGTTCATTATTTTTTGGGTGGGAGGAGATAGCTTGGTGGGAAAAATGCTTGAAACTCAAGCATAAGACCTGAGTTTGGATCCCAGAACCCATATCTTAAAAAGAAAAAAAAAAAAGCCAGGCAGAGTGATAATTCTTATAATTCCAGGGAAAGAAAGGCAGATAGATCTCCGGGGCTCAATGACTAGCCAGTCCAGCATAACCATGAGCTCCACATTGCTAAGAGATCCTCTTTGAAATATAAGGTGCATGGCACCTGAGAATACAAGGATAATAACCCTGATTTCTTTACCCATAAATGCTTGTGCATCCACACAGAAACCACACACACACACACACACACACACACACACACACACACACACACAC
>JABTXL010005776.1:2344768-2379625 GCA_025134845.1 Neodon shergylaensis | reverse complement strand
CACACACACACACACACACACACACACACACACACACACACACACACAGAGTACAGCTATGCACCTAACATTTTATACTTCTCTGAACTGCTTTCATTAGCACTGGGAGTGGAAAGCAAACGGCATTTAGAGACAGCCGAGGACTCAAATTGCATCTGTGCTTGCCTACCCAAGTTCTTATGGGCTCCCTTTGGTAACCCGCAATGCATTGATAATTATCCGACTTTGTGGTAGGTGTGAGAATGAGACCAATGTCCAGTGTAGTGGGCGCTCTCAAGTAACTGCTTCCAGGACAGGTACAGAGGCATGGTGTCCTGGATGGGTTTTGTCAACTTGACAGACACTTAGACATATCTGGGTAGAGGAAATCTTAACTGAGAAAATGCCTCACTAAGACTGGTCTCTAGGCAAGTTTGTGGGGGCATTTCCTTGATTCCTGAGTGATGTGTGAGGGCCCCCTCTATTATGGGCAGTGCCAAGGCTGGTGTTGCATGAGGAAGCTGGCTGAGCAAGCCATAGGGAGCAAGCCATTGGGGCAAGCAGTGTGCCTCCACAGTTCCTGCCTCTAGTGTCCGGCCTTGAGCTCCTGTTTTGAGTTCCCTTCAGGGAGAACTGTAATCAGTACATGGGGGCGAAAATAAACCCTCTCCTCCCCAAGTTGCTTTCGGTCATGGAGTTTTATTACAGCAAAAGAAACCTAACTAAGACACACAGACCTGACTGCTGTCCTCTTGCCCCATAGTCCTGGAGGAAGCGGCAGTGGCGATTCCTACTTAGCCCGCACCTTCCTTGACTTTCCGAGCTTTCTCCTCTGCTTATCTATTTGTTTACTTTTTATTTAACGTCTTCATTGACTTTTCAGGAGTTTCACATTGTACACCCCAATTCCGTTCATCTCCTGGTTCCCCCATCTTCTCCACTCATCCCTGCTGTACCCTCCACAAAGGAAATAAACCAAAGTAAGCAAGCAAGCAAACAAAAGCAAAACAACAAAAAACCTGAAACCAAACCAAAACAAACCCCACAACAACAGAAAAATCTCTTTGCTTCCCCTTTTTTCCTATTTCTCCAACCGTCTTCATTCATCCTGGGGCATTGGAGGTGTCAGTGTGCCGTATAGTGTAGCTCTTTGTCCCGTCAGTTTTACTGTCAAGTGTTCATGAGTCACTGGTCTGGCTCAAGGCCTCTGGTTTCTGGTACACCAGCATCACTGGATCCTCACTGGAACTCCTCTGGGATGTCCTGTGGCTGCCGAGTCATGGTGATCTTGTGGATACTGTTCCACAGGACCAGTCCTTTACCAGCTCCAGCGGGTCCTAGATGGGATACGTGCTAGGGTTGGCCGACCCAAGGCCTAGCTCTGGACCTGGGTGGTAGCCAAGCTGGTCAGTCTGGATCCCTTCTTCCCCATACACACCTTGGGCAAGGGGTTGGAGTCAACCCCCACATGCGTGTGCTCAGGATCAGGCTACTACATGCCTGTGGTGAGGGTGAGAACCATCTCTCTAGTGTGCACGGTCCAGCTCTCTGGCTGTAGAGTCCAGTGAGAGGCAAGGCCAGTTTTCCCAGGGCCAGCGAAGGGCGGGGCCAACTCAGCATGGCTCTCTGATTTTATCTCGCGTGGTTTCTTAGGCTCCTGAGGTAACACAGGTTACAGACACCTACACAGACCCCAGCTGTAGCTGCACCACGGACCCAAACATGGCCCTCAGCAGCAGTTTGAGCCCGGATGACATACTGGCTCTGGGTAGAAGGACTGGACACCAAGGCCTCAGATTGTGGCCCTAACCCTGGGCTTCAATGAGACCTTTGGTGGCAATGCAGCACCCTGACTTCAGCACAGACCCCAGCTATGGTCCTACAACCGTGGACCCCAACAAAGTCCTTGGCAGCAGCTGGGTATGGATGTCACCACTGTCCCAGCAGCAATATTGCCCCGAGACACTAACATGGCCCTCAATCTTGAGTGTTTGCATGGCCTTTCATGGTACAGGTGCGTCGGCCATCAGGACAGACCTTGGCTGAAGTAGGGCCACCAAATCTGACATGGACCGTCAGCCACCTGCCAGCCCTGGCCTTGAGGACCCTGGCCGAGGCCCCATCTGGGTGGTTAGGCATCAGGCGGGGCTGACCCAGCTTTCTCCTCTGAACGGAGTCCTTGGCAGTGTCGTCAGCTCAGTCAGCCAGAGCCTCAGGAAGCCGCACAGCCACTCAGGAACGTAGCTTGAGTTCCAGGAGGACACTGTTCACCCCTGAAGAGTAGCCTTCGCTCATCCAGTTTCACTGATAACATCAGGGCACCGAGCAAAGCACCAGGACTCTGGAGGGTTCCAAAGTGAAGCTCAGGGCATGAGGAGTTCCCTTCCAGCACCATTTCCCCAACCAGCCTTGTATTTTCAGAGCGTTTGCTGTGTTCTCAGAAGACCACAGGCTGTCCATGGGAAGCACTGCACACACAGGGCACAGCCTTTACAGTTTTCTGGTCATGTGACAAAATGCATGCTGTCTCTTGTCAGACAGACAGCGCAGTGGGAAGGCAGGACCAGTTCATAGGAGGCACTTACAAGGAGGCCAGGACGCAGGTGCCTCAGATCTGTCCTCATTCTACAGTTGCGCCTACTCCTGCCTTCCTCAGTCTACCTGAGGGTCTGGAGCATCGGGGAAGGGAGACGACGAGCTGAGGTCTAGGAAATGGGAGGCTTCAAGACAGTGAGAGAAGTTCAATGTGTCAGACCTACACATGAAGCACACTCCACCTACATGTGTTAAAACACAGGTGGGGAAAGGGCTAGCTCCAGCCTGCCCTGGTCCCAACACACATTCTCACCTTATCAGAAGGCCGTGTGGTATAGAGTACCTTGGATAGGACCTGCGGAAGTGCTTATTTTAATCTCAAATGCTCCAGGTCAGCCCAGCTCAGAACGGAGAGAAAGTAAATCCCATCATACTATGGGAATTCTCAGGACCTCAGGGCTACACCAGTATCTAGAGCCAGCGTGGGATCCAAGATGGCCGTCCTGCCACAGGCCTTCCCCACCATGATGAGCTATACGCCCAAACAGTTACTGAGTAAGGTCGCCCTTGTCGGGTGTCTCGTCACAGCTACTAGAAAAGCAGCAGCTGATGCAAGACACAGACTGCTTCCCTAGTTTCCTGCCTTCAACCCAGTGAGGGTAGGAACTGTCTCAGTTTGGATCTCAAGGCTCCTTTTGGTGTTGGGACAAGGTGTTGGGGGCTGTAGCAATTTGAGGAACACTTAGTTCTGCCCATTGCTGGTCACAGGCGTTTGGGGCAATTATTGAACTTTCTCTGTGACTTCTTCACCTATGGCTCCTCCTACTGGAGACCTCCTCCCCATCTGCACGGTGGTGTTTTTGTAAAGGGCATTTCCTTTCACCAACACAGGAGGGTTGGTCGCTGCAGGTCCTGACGGTTTCTGGATGGACTGAACACAGGCTCTTGGAATCTACAAACGTGACATAAAGAGTCCAAAGCTGGAAGCGGTGCCAGCTCTGCCAGCTGTTTCTCTGGGAAAGCTAAGGCAGGCACTGCTGTGTTACTGCGGCTTCTCCCCTAATAATGCCCCAGAGGCTGCACGCAGCCTGTAAACAGCGAGCGGAACACATCAGCTCCATGTGGAAAGTGATTCAATTACTCTCCCCTATTAAGCCGACTGTTCGTAAAGGCTGAGGTCCACCAGCCCTGCTGGAGAGTCATCCGCCCAGCAGCCCAACTGTCTTCTAGTGTCTTGGCAGGAATCCCAATTAGGTGACTACCGACATCATGTTGCCCGCCATCTGTGAGGTGCTGAGATGCTGGGGTCTCTCTGGATGAGATTCGGGAGGAGATCCCTGCTGCACCGATGTCTCCCCCAGCCAGGTGAGAAATCAATCAGCCAGTGTGTAGCTCTGTTCCGCATTGTGTGTAATGGCTTGTAATGAACATTCATACAAGAGTCTTGCGGTGACTCAGCCGGCCTGTCTCTGTCAGACAAGCTGTAGCAGTGGAAGGGGCCGCCACTGCAGGGCTGTACTCTCTGAAGTAGAACGCCTCCATTATTCACAGGTAGAGCACATCTCCCACACAGGATTCTCCTATCCTGTCTCCTCTCTGGGAAGTCTGTTTCTGAGGAGGTAGGCAGTGCTACACTGTCTAGTCCTCATCAGACAGAACTCTGAAAGACCAAGCTACCCCAGCCACCCCTCTTCGTTTGCCTTCTGAACTCTGAAGAGTTTACTTGTCTTCAAAACAACTTTGGACATTGAGTTTCCCGTCAATATTTACTTGAGCCAGTCATTTATTCAGCAGGCACCCCGAGAGTCTCCTCAGAGTGGTTCTGACTGTTCCAGGAGCATGGGAACGGTGGTGAGCAACCCAAAGCGCATCTGTTCCCTCACAGAGAAGACAGCCAACCAATGAAAGCATCTACAGGGAGGAAGCCATAGCTGACCCTTGCTTTCCCAGAGGACTAACCTCCTCCAGATCAGAGCCAGCCTCCAGCCTTTGTTTACTGTGCAGCACATCTGTGCTCTCCCATACACAGGAAAGACATGGCGTGCTGCTCAGAGAAAGATCTGTCATGCTGCGTCAACACAGAAGCAGTGGCTCGGGGAAGTCTAGGCCAGAGCAATGAGCCAGAGAGAGTCCCAAGTCAGACAATGATGGGGTTGGTCAGGCTGAACAGCTCTCCCAAACCCTTCAACCAGATTGCTCTCCTCCAAGAATGGCATTGCACCTCAAACAGATCTCACGATAAAGGCCATGAGCAATATTAATGTCCACACGAATTATGTGAGACATTCTAGTGACATTTTGGGTATAAGCGATTTTGAAAAGATTGAGCAGATAATTTGTTAAAAACTTGGTTTCCTTACAAGTACTGAAGCAATGAATACATTTGTGGTAATCTAATTAGATCCTCAAATCCTGGAGGGCAGAAACTGTTTTCTTCCAAAGTCCTATTATTTATGAAAAACCCTCAGGGTGTTAGGATGATTTGTAGAAAGGCAGAGATAAAATTGTTCTTGCCTTAGTTAAAAACATTAAACGTGTACAGGAAAATTCCAAGGATGACGTTTCAAAATCTTAAAGGGAGATGTATTTACGAGTGTAAGAAGTGTGCGTTTGCAAAGACACTGATGTGACGTCAGCAAACGTTCTCCCACACCATCCACAGAGACCATCTGGGGACTGGATGAGTGTCCTCTTGTCGCTTCAGTGAATGCAATAGTAACAAAGGACATGGATGTTCTACCAGATTCAACGCTGTGCACTTAGTAGTTCCTGTAATAACCCCGTATGTTTAACCGGACAATTTCTATCTCCCAGATGAAGAAGTAGGTGCTGGTTATGTAAATCTATAACAGAGAAGGAGGGAGAAGAACCAGAAGACAGGAAACCAGAGGAGAAGAGGAAGTGGGGTAAAAGGCAAGGCTGTGAGAACTGATGTTCATCGCAAGTGAAGGGCAGAAACAGGACACCGAACTTGGCAGTGAGGAGGTCAGTCAAGACACTAGCTAGGTGAATTTTGCTCTCTGCTGGTGAATAAAATGATGGCCTGGTGCCTGTTCTCTCAAATAGCTTTGTCTTCAAAAACAGAGATGGAGTAATACTTAGACAGGAATATCCCTCAGGTGAGGGATTGTAGAATAAAGTGTTTATTCTCCACCCCGCCTTTCCTTATTATTATTGGTGTATATTTTGTATATGGTTATTGGGTCACCATATGTAGTTTTTCACTGAACTATAGCATGTACTTTTGAGTCCTTTCTTTCTCCCTTCTCCCCTCCCATTCACCTTCTTCCCTTTTTGTCTCTTTCTCAGATGAGGATTTCTGAGCCATGAGAAATTTCTAGTTACTGCTTTAGTTACTTTTCTGTTGCCATGATAAAAAAAATCCCAACCAAAGCAATTCCAGGGAGAAGGCCCTGCGGTTCATGCTTCTGGGGCCCATTATGGCAGGAAAGAAATGGGTCGCATCCCATCCCCAGCTGGGAAGATAAAGGAGGTGAAAGTTGGTCTTCAGCTCTCCTTTCCATTTGGTCCAGTGCTGAAGACCACAAAATTGTGCCTCCCACCTGTAGGGTGGGTCTTTCCATCTTAATCACCCTAGTCAAGAAGCTCCCTCCCAAGCGTGCCTAGAGGCTTGTCGCCTTGATTGTGCCAAGCTGACAATGTTAACGGTCATGGACATGCCACCATCATTCTGAGTATTGTTCTTGTCTTGTTGTTAGTTGTGTTGAAAGGGCGAATAGGATCCTCGTGAGGTGCGACATGGGCTGTAGCGCTGTGTGCCAGGCTGAGATGTGTTCTGCCACTGTGAAGGTAGATGATTTAATCCTGCTGGGACCTTCACTGGGCGTCCTTAAATAAGTGGTTGCAGCCTGCTGTATACCTCACCTGCGGTAGTCCTGATGGCGGAAGACAACAAAGAGGGAAGGAACTTCCCTTATGATTGCCAACTCCATAAGCACAGAGACTACATTTGCTCCCTAACTTTAACCTTGTCAGCGACACATTCTACACTGTGAGCTGCAGAAGCCACACTCTGTGTCTGCCATGTCCTAAAGGATATCGTGTCTATGTATGGAAGCAATGCTTTGGGGATGAATGATGGCAGTTGGACAGGAAAGTCTCTGTGCCCCCCCCCAGGAAACTGAGAACTCCCTGAGAAGAACTAGAGAGGACAGAATTCTCTTCCTTATGCAGCTTAAGACACAATTGAAGACTTGTGTGTTCGTTTTTGCTAACTGACAAGACAATGAGGTGCTCACAGCTGAAACTGAAGGTGAAGCTGGCGATCTCAGAAGCATTGGGGAGGGAGACCAGAGTGGCCTAGTTTGTTCTTAAGCCGACCAATATCAAAGGCCCCCGCATCCTGCTCGCTGCTCAGCAACAGAGACAGCAGCCATCAAGTCATATATTCCTGAGTGCAGGCTCACCATTTTCCCGGTGGCAGACTAAGTACTTACTGGAGAGGGTTTCCTCTTTCTCAGTTCTCTTGGGACCAGGGATTTCAGGCCTAGTAATCATTTCCTTCCAGGCCTTCAAAGCGCCTTTGTCCAGGGCCAGCCACCTTATTCAGGCATCTATGCTTCCTTACAGGGAAGGGGCAGGGGCTGGCCACCATCTCTGCACAGTACCTGTGGCGAAGGATAGCCTAGCCTACCCGCACCTTCTAGGATAGCCCTCTCTCTGGATAAGGGATGGTGAGAGCCCTGGGTACCATGGGGCGCTAGGAACAGACCTTGTGTGGGGGTCTACGTTCAGAATGTCCTCCCTTCGTATTTTCCCAGGAAATGCTCAGTCACTGATGCCCTTCTGCCTGACAAATGACTAAATACTTTCAAAAGGGCAGTGTCTACTCACTGGCAGCACTGTCTAAAGGGCTTGTCCCACAGCTGAGCACAAGAGTCCACTGTGTAGCTGGCCTCGTCAGTAAGAGGTCCTCATGTCCCCTGGGAAGCATGCTGGGACCTCAGGTGAGTCATGCATTTTGGTTATTGGAAATAAATGTTCTTTATATGTTTTAGTCTAAATTTCATGAGGTTTATGATATTGATACTGTGAACTTGACAAGACCTAGAATATCCAGGACACAAACCTCTGATCATGTCTTCAGGACATAGATGTTTTCAGATAGCATTAATTCATGTGGGAAGACTCACTGGGAATATATAGGAAAGAAAAAAATGATTTCAGAATTGTCACCTGTTATAGCCAAATCTTTGTTATGGTTCTCAAAGTGAGTCCCTCGATTTCTCTGTCTTCATGCAGAAAAGCCAGTATTGATGCAAACCATGCCCACAAGAGTCTAAACTAACACTCTTACTTGGAATTGTATCTCCCAGTGATGAGTCTTTGACACGGTGCCTGACAGAATGCTCATCCATTCATTTTTCACACCCATGCAGAGTCCACTCACCCTCCAGCAAGGACTTTCTAATTGCCTACTTATGAAATCAGTTCGGCAGGCAGGGAAAGGGGTCTCTCTCACAGGTGGGGAGCGTCCATGGCCAAAAGAGACCCCATCTCGCAGTAACAGTTGAAATGCCATGGATAGCAGGATGCTTCCCTTCAGTGCCCACATCCTGCCACTAACAAGTGCACAAGAAAAGCTTGGCTCAGTTCACATTGGCCATAGTGTATCAAGTGTGCCCTGAGTAGAGGCAAGTTCCAGAAGAGCTTCGCATCCGGGGACCAAAACTTCCCCCTAAATTCTTCAAAGAACCAAAGTTTGGGACCAGGATGAAATGAATGGAAGGAGACACAGGACACTGACGAGAGGAAAGGGGTCGGGCGGGTTGTTTGTGGGATGGGAAAGGATCTAAGATTCAGTCTTTGAAGCAGTGGCAGGGCATAGAAGGAACCCAGCCCTGAGGAAGCTGGTACTTACCCGCATTTCGCAGCTTGCGGTTCCTGAGCACAGAGAGGATGACAAGAAGGTTTCCCACGACATCCAGGACTGTGGCGACAATTATCACTGTAGATAGCGTGGGAGCCACCCAAGTAGCCCGGGGAGTCCCTGGTGGTCCTGCGCCCGCTAACCCGGACCAAGTAGGGCGCATCGCCAGCCCGCTAGCCTCGCAGCAATTGGCAGCGGAGCTGCTCTCAGGCATCTCAGGGTAGGTTAGATGCACAGGTGAGCACAGCTTCGGGCACTCCCGCCGCCCCTCCTCCAAGTCCAGCGAGTGCTAGAAAGAGGCTGTAGGGAGGGACGTAAAGGAGACAATTCATTGAATGTGGGCAGAGGGGCGGAGAGAAATAAAGGATCCAGACAAGGAACATGGCTCAGGTGTTGTAGAAAGGAACATATCCCTCAGCTGCACACTCAGGAATAGCGCTGCGGATCTCAGCCAGTGTCTGGGCCACCTCAAGTTGCCTAGTGGGTAAGGTCTAAAAACCAAGTCCCTAAAAACCAAGACTCCCTACTTCCTTTCCAACGTGGAGAAGCTGTGTTCATTTCAGGACACCCAGCTTTGCAGACTGAAGAGGGTGCTGGTGGGTGGTTCGAGTGATCTGATCTTCAGGTTTGAGAGATCCCATCTGCCAGATGGTGCAGCCCTGAAGAGCACATGACTCCGGAGGAATGGGGATCAACCCCAGAGCAAAGAAGCCACAAGTGTTGAGTTCTGAGAGGTGACAGGAAAACTATCCCTTAGCCACATGTGTGTTGTGGGTGGCCCTGAGGTCTGTGTTGGAAAGCCAACACTTTTAAAAATACTTACGTGGATATCGGTTTAAGAGTGGTGTTTAAATGGAGGTCTTTTTTTTCTGAGCTCTACATTTTTCTCTGCTCCCTTCCCTTCCCCTTTCCTCCCATTCAACCCCAAGGTCCCCATGCTCCCAATTTACTCAGGAGGTCTTGTCTTTTTCTATTTCCCATGTAGATTAGATCTATGTATGTCTCTCTTAGAGACCTCATTGATGTCTAGGTTCTCTGGGATTGTGACTTGTGGGCTGGTTTTCTTTGCTTTATGTTTAAAAAACCCTTACGAGTGAGTACATATGATATATATCTTTCTGGGTCTGGGTTACCTCACTCAAAATAATGTTTTCTAGCTCCATCCATTTTCCTGAAAAATTCAAGATGTATTTATTTTTTTCTGCTGTGTAGTACTCCATTGTGTAAATGTACCACATTTTCCTTATCCATTCTTTAGTCGAGTGGCATTTAGGTTGTTTCCAGATTCTGGCTATGACAAACAAAGCTGCTATGAACATAGCTGAGCAAATGTCCTTGTGGCATGATTGAGCATCTTTTGGATATATACCCAAAAGTGGTATTGCTAGGTCTTGAGGAAGGTTGTTTTTTAATTTTCTGAGAAATTGCCACACTGACACCCAAAGGGTCTGTTCCAGCTGGCATTCCCACCAGCAATGCAGAAGTGTTCTCTTTACCCCACATCCTCTCCAGTATAAGTTATCATCAGTGTTTTTGATCTTGGCCACTCTTACAGGTGTAAGATGGAATCTCTCAATAAAGGCAATATACAGCAAGCCAACAGCCAACATCAAACTAAATGGAGAGAAATTCCCAGTGATACCACTGAAATCAGGAACAAGACAAGGTTGTCCACTTTCTCCATATCTATTCAGTATAGTTTTTGAGGTCCTAGCTAGAGCAATAAGACACCAAAAGGAGATCAAGAGGAAAAGAAGAAGCCAAACTCTCACTATTTGCTGGTGATATAATAGTTTACATAAGTGACCCAAAAAATTCTACCAAGGAACTTCTACAAATCATAAACATGTTCAGTAATGTAGCAGGATACAAGATTAACTCAAAATAATCAGTAGCACTCCTGTACACAGATGATAAATGGGCTGAGAAAGAAATCAGAGAAACATCAACCTTCACAATAGCCACAAATTGCATAAAATTTTTTGGAGTAACTCTAACCAAACAAGTAGAAGACTTGTATGAAAGAAATTGAAGAAGACACCAGAAAGTAGAAAGATCTCCCGTGCTCTTGGGTAGGTAGAATTAATATAGTAAAAATGGCAATTTTACCAAAAGCAATCTACAGATTCAATGCAATGCCCATCAAAATCCCAGCAAAATTCTTCACAGACCTTGAAAGAATGGTACTCAACTTCATATGGAAAAGCAAAAAAAAAAAAAAAAAAAAAAAACCAGGATAGCCAAAACAATCCTGTACAATGAAGAAACTTCTGGAGGCATCACAATCCTTGACTTCAAACTCTACTAACCACATTTCTGTCCCTTATGTTGGCCCCATGCAGTTTTTATACTCACTAGAACCACAAACTCCAAGTGACCAATAAACCCGAGTTTACAAAGAGAGCAATCAAAGGAGTCTCATATTGCCCACGGACAAGGCAAAGGGGGCAGGGCTTTAAAAAAATGCCTGTGCCTTCCTGTGCCCACCCACCAAAGGACAGATGCTCAAGATTACACAGAAATTCAGAATTAAACTCAACATTAAAAGACAAGGCTGTTTCCTCCAAACTACTTATCCCACATTCTCCACAGCAGATTTGTGTGCCTCAGCCCAAATCAAAACTCAAACCACAACTCTATTAGCAGAAGAGCTGGTGAATCAACTTCACACAATGGGATAAAAATTGCCTGTTACCACTACAGCATGAATCAATCACAAAAGTACCACATGAAGCCAGAGTGTAACCAATATAACACACACACACACACACATGACCTTCTTATGCATATATATAAGAAGAAGGCAGTATGTATCAAATACTATGCATCCAGAAAGTACATAGTATTTGGTTCAGTTTTTATCAAGTCTAAAGTTCATCTGTGGTGATAGAAATCAGAACTAGATGATAGAGATGTAGTTAATCAAGTAATTAATTTGTCAATTCTAGGGTATCAAATCTTGTAAATGTAGGCAAGCATTCTACTGCCCGGCTACCTCCTCAGCTCTGGAATGTTGTTTTTGTCCATGTAGCTTTATATAGTCAAGCTCTTCCCAGAAATCAGTAGGAGAAAGTGTGACAGATGACAGAAATGCACACCTGCCTAGGTGAGGTGAACATGTCTGGATCCTGAGAGAGGAGGAAGATTTCCCCTGAGTAGAATGAAAGCTGAAGCCAGGGCCAAATTCAGAAGGGCTCCTAAAGTGCAGGGGAGTTTGGGATCCTCTTGAATTTTGTGTTCTTTGGAAATTTGAGGTTACCCCCAAGCCAGGCTTGAAGATAGGGTGGGTGTTTAAAGACAGAAAATATAAAGAAGCATTTCAGAGAGTGAGAACTCGCCTTAGGAGACACAGAAGGCTTGTCAGGAGCATGAGTGTCCCTGGGTAGGACTTTAAACCAGCCCCTTGGGGTGTCAATAAGCAAACTAGAGCTGCCCAGCTCAGGACAGGGTGAGGAGGTGGTGGGATGATGATGGAAATCACCAAATAATCCCACACCAGTTCACAATTATGAATAATAAAAGGGTTATTTATTTAAGGGGAAAACTTACAGATCACTGTCCTAGATAACAATCCTCTGTGTGAACAGGAACAGAGTCTAGCAGCTGAATGCAGGAGCTGGAAGCAAAAGAGCGGGCACACACTTACAACTGCTTTTACAGTATAAGAGACCACACCCAAGTGGGCTGGTATCTTAAAGGCTATTGGCTGAAGGAAGAGAATGTCTTTTCACAGCACTTCCCCTCCCTTTTTTTTTTTTAATAAGAGGGTTCTAAACCCAATACAAAACTATATACACTAGGAATAGATATCAAGTATAGTTAGAATTACAACTAGCATAAACAATATTAAACAAGGAATGTATGCTAAATGTTTTAATAAACATCCTAAGGAGTCTAAGTCTTGTATAGGAAATGGCTTGGTTAGGTCATAAGAGTACAGTAACTATGACTATCTAATCTTGAACCCCATCAAAGGTCTGAGAAGAGAGATAATATTACTTGAGCAGGAAGGAAGTACAGTCAAGCAGCTTCCAAAGTGAGCAATATATGACAGAGAAAGTTAGCTACCTGAGCAATCATCCAAAGTCTCATTTTGCAACGTTGAAGCAACCAACTTTGGCTAAGGCCTAGAATAACTGACAGATCATTATCAGAGGCAGGAAAAATTTCAGAACCATCTTACCCTGACTTGGCAAGGTTTGACAGTCTTTTTCCTTGTGCCCTGCTTATCCTTTTCTGGATAGCATGTACTTTGTCAGTGGATGAGGTATGGGCAGTTCCTTGCCCAAAATCGAATGGTGCCAAGAAGAAAGCAAACTCTGAGTGGAGTGTCTTGGGTGCTCAACATTCTCTCAGGAATAGATTGGTGCTGTCAGGAGCAGTCATGTCTCATGTCAACAGAACCCTAAGTTATTTAAATGCCATGTTCTACAGATCCTTGAAGTGGTTGAAGATTACCTATCTAGATAGATGCAATCTCTAGATATCTAACGAACCTAATTGATCTGACTGTAAGTACAAAAAAACATGAACAACTATTGACCTATAATAATTAATACCTGTATAACTTAAAGATTAAAACTTCATATCAGAATATTAATCTGTAAACAAATGTGCAACAAATGAGGATAATGTTCTCAAAATGAAAACAATCTATAAGTATCTTGGTCAGAGGTAGGAGTAATATATAATGCAATATGAAAATATCCTAAACAGAGGCAGAAACATGCATATATTCAATCTAACAGAATAACTTTGCATAGGTGTATAAATAATGTAAAAAAATAGCAAATACAATTTGAACTTGTGTCAATATACAAAAGTATACCAATGTAAATTATCCATAAATAATAGCTCATAAGTATTCACTCTATTACCCACTATTTTTATTCCTTTTTTTTAACAAACATAGCTTTCACCCCAACTCTCTATTTAGTACAAGTAATAACCAACAACCCCTAAACAGTGTCCCCAACCCTAAGAACAAACTTTTTTGGGATAGGGGGCGTGGTCCTCTAGAATTGCTTATTGTTGTCATGGGGGTGATGTTCTCTTAATTGGATTCTGCAAAAGTAAAGTGATGGTTAAGTTTCAAAATTACTATCTAGTATAGTTGCAAACAATTTCCAAGCAGTTGATAGAGTTTTTTTTTTTCAAAGTTCTTATTTGGAGTTCTGGCCAGAACATCATGAGAAGGTGCACCATTTCAGCAGCTGGTACCCAAAAACTGGTCTTATAGTAGTGCTATCAGCATCATGATGTTATCACAATGGTGGAGTTGTTGCTGTGAGGCTCCATCTTCTTTCTGGAAATTTCAAACATTACTGCAGGAGAAGGATCTGTAGAAAAATCTATACTTCATCATGGAAAACTTAAACATCATTCATATAAACATACATTCAATGAAGAATATGATACAGACAAAATAGAGATGAAGAAAGTAAAATTTTCCCTAAAGTGTTTTTTCTGTCCCATACCAGATGGCTCCTGATAGGAGGTAGAAACTCTGAATATTCCTTTTAATGCTTGGATTTAGAGAAGTACAGAGCCATTGTCCAACTCCAAAACCAGCTGAATATGTGTTTGTGTGTGTGTGTGTGTATAAATGTAAGTGTAACCACTATCTTTATACATGATCCATATTCCATTTTCTAGATAATCCTTAGTCGATAGTTATCTTTCCTTCTGTCAGCATTCAAACATCCAGTGTCTCTTGAATTTTTGATAATGTATATTTTTCTGTAAAGATAAGAGCAAATCCCTGCCCCAACCCTTATGAGGTTTCCTTACCACCTGTATGATTGTCACTGTTGTGGATGAGCTGCTGACATTTCTCTTTTTTAGAAGGTTTCTCCTTTTTAAAGCAAATCTTTATTAATTTTGATGGTATCCATAATTTTTCTTCTCCTGTGGAAACAAGAGCAAAACACCTTCCCCAACATAGCACATCTCCTGGTTTCCATTGTGAGGTCAACACATCATTGAAGTATACTGATTGATTCAATTCAGAAGTTTTTTCTGAATGCCTCTCTGATGCTGTTGTTCCTTTCTCATTAGTGTTAAGAAAATTCAAGGTTAATAAAGCATCATGCAATCTATTTCTGGGGGTATTTTCCATCCTCTTCTGTTTGTTCAGCATATCCTTTATAGTACAATTTGACCTTTTTTTATAACTGCCTGACTTGTAGGATTAATTGATATACCTGTAATGTGCTTTATATTATAATAAGCAAAAAATTCATTTTCTTAGATACATATGCCAGACTATTGTCTATCTTTATTTGTGTAGGAATGCCCATGATGGCCATAACTTGTAATAAATGCTTGATCACTGAATCAGCCTTTTCCAAGTTCAGAAGGTTGCCCATTGAAAACCTGAATACGTGTCTATGGTGTGGTGTACTTATTTTAATTTACCAAATTCTGCAAAGTGGAACACATTTATCTGTCAGATTTCATTCCTTTGAGCACCCTTAGTGTTACTCCCTGTACGCAATTGTGTTTGATTATAGAAAGAGCAACTAGGACATCTCTTTATAATTTTCTTTGCTTGTTGTCATGTAATAGAAAATTCTTTCTTTAAACCTTTGCTATTGACATAATTTTTTAAATGAAATTCAGAGGTCTGCAACATACTTCCAATCAACAATTGATCAATTTCTGCATTACCTTGTGCTAGAGAACCTGGAAGACCTATATGGAATTGGATGTGTGTTATGTACATAGGACAAAGCCTATTCCTAATTATGTCTTGCACCTGGATGACTAATGAAGTCAATTCCATGTCATCTGGTATAAATTCAGCAGTTTCAATATGCAAGACAACTCTTTCTGCATATTGTGAATCAGTAACTATATTGAGAGGTTCTTTAAAATCCCTTAGTACAATAAGAATAGCATATAATTCTGCCTTCTAGACAGAACTATAGGGTTTTGTTCCACCATACTTAATCCTTCTGATTTGTAACCTGCCATCCCTGATTTATTTGCATCAGTATAAAATGTATGGGCTCCAGTTATTGGAGCATCACATGCAATTTGGTGAAGAATCCAAGAAGTTCTCTTTATAAGGTTAAGTCTATCGGCTTTGGGATAATTGCTATTAATTTTTCCCAAAAAATTAGTACAAGCCCTTTATTTCTTCAGCAGTAAAAGGCACTATAATCTTTGCTGGGTCTATAGGGACAGGGGTCTTTGGGAACTACTTATGGCTCTTTTTAAAAATTTTATTGTGACTCTAAAATAATGCTCTTTCTAAAAGAAAGGGATTTTGGCTGGGAGAGTGAAATGTTCCCCAAGCTCATCCTTCCTCAACCCACTAGAATTTATGCAAACATTAGTATTAGTTAAAGTGGATCCAGAGAGGCAGTTCTGATAAGAGTTTAGGGCTATGGCACTCAAGTAATGGAGAGGTGTCAGACCCAACAGAGTGGGTTTCATGTTCAAGGAAGACATTCTAGAAGGAGTGATTTCAGAGCCTAGTCTGGAGAAGTGGGTGGAAAATTGGGCCAGAGAGTCCTCCAGAATAAGACTGAGGGATTTTGAGGGTTTGAGCTTATTCCCAAAACATCTGCTTCCTGTTCTAAAGTCAAACTGTTGTCTGCTTCTTCTATGCTGTGGTTTGGGTATGTGTTGTATTGGGTGGGTTTTAGGTATGCATTGGATATGTGTTAAGTCTGTGTTGGATTAGATGTGTATTGGGTTGGGTATGTGTTGAGATTGTACCCTGAATCTGCTGTTAGAAGCTTTATTTATGGAAGCTTGGTTCCTAGAGTAGAGGTGGCCATGAATCTTGGAAAGGAGGGGCCTGGTGAGACCTGGTGGAAGCTGGTGAGAACATGGGAGGTTTTGTCCATAGAAAGGACTAAGGTAGGTCTCATGATGATGTGGGGTCCCCTCTGTGTGCTGTTATTACCATTAATGAATAAATTGCTTTGGACCTATATAGCAGGGCAGAACTTAGGTAGGTGGGGAAGACAGAACTGAATGCTGGGAGAAAGAAGGGCAGAGTCAGGGAGACTCTATGGAGCCACTACCAGAGTCAGACATGCTGAAACTTTGGCAGTAAGCCACTGCCATGTGAGATGCACAGATTACCAGAAATAGGTTAAATTAAGATATAAGAGTTAACCAATAAGAAGTTAGAGCTAATGGGCCAAGCAGTGATTTAATTAATACAGTTTCTGTGTGCTTATTTCAGGTTCAAGCTAGCCAGGCAGCCGGGACAAACAAGTGGCCCCTCCTCCACTACATTTGGCATGCAAATGTGGTGAACAAAATCCATGTATAACCTAAAAAAGCCAGACACAGAAAAACAAAGTTTAGCCTCATTTTTTTTCTGTTGGCAGTGTTCTGAAGCTCCTTAAGGGAGGTTTTCCTGATTCACTGGTAGCAGAAAAAAACTGCACCTTTTCAAAAAGGCAGCTTCCTGGGCCATGCTGCCAGCACAGACTCCGGCTATGGAGCCTTTGAATGGTATTTCTGGGCCTAGGTATTTGTGGGAGGAAAGTAGCTGAGAACCAGCTCAGCGTCCCTAGCCTGGACAGGTGGCCGGATCCGTACTGCTAGGTGTGCACAAACAGGAGAGCATGGTGGATTCCTGTCACCACACACAGAGATATTTCTAGGTCGCACAGTGCACTGCAGGGCATATTTAGCTATTACTCAGATCAAAAGGGTTTATGTGCTGTACACTCATTCTCAGAGTTAAAGTGCTGAGCATAGCTCCTACCTGGTGGCCCCAGAGCTGGAAGTAATGGTACCTCCACCATTTTAAAAGTGGAGAGAGGCAGAGCCACCATCCAGAGCAGCTGCAACCAAGCTGCTTACCATTTTAAAAGCTCTTCAAGACAGTAGAGAATTACAGATAATGCAATAAGGACAGATTCAGACAAAAAAGTACTCTAAATGGGTCACAGTGTTGAATAAATATATGTAGGCTTGGGAGAGAGAAGAAAACGAGTATAGAGAGTTGGACAAGACGTAAATCATTAAAAAAAAGTCTTTAAAGAGACAAAGTACAGTCATAGATTAAAAAAATAAAGAAAAATAAGCCATGTAAAGATGGAAAATTCACAGAGAGTCTGGATTATGTATATTATTGTGTTTTCTTTGAATTTTTTGACTATGAAGGAGCTAAGTACAGAGACACATTTCATTGTACAGGCTGCTAAGCTAAACCAATGTAAAGGTATCTTGACTTTAAAATTTGAATCTAAGGATATGTTGCTTTGGAAAAGAGGTTCTTCTTTTATCTCCACAGAGGATAAGAACCTGTAGATTTACTCCAGGCTAATATAGTTTGATGGATCGAGATCCCCTGAAAGGTCGCCTTGAACACCCTCTGTAACAGGAGGGCTTGCTTGTTGGGGGTTACTGTCCTGCCCAGTTCCCACAGCTGGTAAGCTCCCAAAGAAATTACACAGAAGTCGGTGTATATTAATGATAAACTGATTAGTCCATTAGCTCAGGCTTCTTATTAAGTCTTGTAACTTATATTAACCCATTATTCTAGTACATGTTAGGCACACAGCTCAGTTTCTTTTTCAGTGGGGCAGGTCACATCCTACTTCTTTGGTGGTCTGGGCAGGACTGGGGAAAGAGCTTCCTTCTTCCCAGAATACTCCTGTTCTCATTGCCCCACCTCTACTTCCTGTCTGGTTATTGGTCAATCGGCGTTTATTTAAAATATAATTGACAAAATATAGAACTGTCCCTCACCAACCCTCAAAAAATTACCTGGCCCAATAAACAGCAGAAAGAAGTCTGGACAGAACTGTGCTCATATTCCCAAATATTGTTTGTAAATGTTTCTTTACATTTAAAGGAGGATATGATATAGATATGGATCTTGGTTTATTGATACAAATTTAAGGTCAATTTTGTTATAAGTATATGTATTTGATTAAGGTATTGTGTTTGTGTAGTTCATTTAAAAATGTAATGTAAGTTAATAGATACTCATTGATAATAGTCAAGCTAGTAGTCATGTTTGTTAGATTTTCTAGATGTATAGAGAAATATTTCAGTTAGATAGGTATTCTTCAAATCTTTCAGAGACCTTCAGAATATGGTATTTAAAATGTTTTAACAACTTAGGACTTTTTATGACAATGAGACATGTCTACTTCTGGTGGCACAAGCTACTTCAACAGGAAGATGAGGATCAAAGAGGCTCTTTATGGAGTTCATTGACCATTTGGACAAGAAACTGTTCTTGCCTGGACTGCTTAACTGGACATGCAGGATCCACAGAGAAATGACTGCTGAACTTGCCTAAAGGTGAGATGATCCATCAGGGTTCCTGCTTCATGAAAGTGTCTGCTCGACTTTCTGCAGAACACAGAAAGAAAAAGGGACTGACATACTGTCAATAAAGGTGTAACTGTCTTTGAAATTGCCTGCTTCATGGAAAAGTCTGCTGGATTCTATGGACTCGTAGGCTGAAGATGAATGTCCCAATGGTACAAAAGAACTTTGGGTGACTGTCCAGGAAGTGAGATGTCTCTGTCAATTCTAGAGTTTTGGAAGTTGCTTACAATGAACTTATTGTTTACTTAGGTAATATTATATCCTTCTGGAGTCTTTGATGGAGTTGAAGAATAGATAGATAGTTTTCCTTAGATATGATAAAAGATAAAGTAGATATAAATATTATAATTGTAATTCTTGCTTGATACCTGTTTTGTTATATGTAATTTTACTATGTTGAAGATAAAGCCTTCCTTTTCATTTAAACAGAAAAGGGGAGGTGATGTGGGAGTCCCCTCTGTGTGCTATGATTATTATTAATGAATAAAAAAAACTGCTTTGGAACTTAGGTAGGCAGGGTAGATGGAACTGAATGCTGGGAGAAAGAAAGGCAGAGTCAGGGAGATGTTATGGAGCCACTACCAGAGTCAGACATGCCGAAACTTTGGTGGTAAGCCACTGTCATGTGGCAATACACAGATTACTAGAAATGAGTTAAATTAAAATATAAGAGTTAGCCAATAATAAGCTAGAGCTACTGGGCTAAACAGTGATTTATTTAATACGTTTTCTGAGTGGTTATTTTGGGTCTAAGCTAGCCGGGCAGCTGAAACAAATAAGCACCCCCCTCCACTACATCATGAATCTAAAGTCTAGTTTTTATTTCCTGTGTCACCATGTGATCTATCCCTCTCATGTATGTGCCTGCCTCTGTGATGCCAGGGACCATAAGACCATCAGAAGCAAGATGATGCTTAAAACATGTCTTTGAACCTCTAGAAATGTAAACCAAAGAAACTTCTTATTTCTGAAGTATCCAGCTTCACAGATTCCATTATAGTGACAAAAAATGGACCCTTGCTTTGCAGTTGTCAGAAGCAACTCTGTCACTAATAGATAGGAGGTACTTCCTTCTTATTTGATAGTGATCTCACTTTCCAATTTTCAGAAGCAACTCTATCACTAACAGATAGAAGGTACTTCCTTCTTATTTGATAGTGATCTCACTTTCCAATTGTCAGAAGCAACTCTGTCACTAACAGATAGGAGGTACTTCCTTCTTATTTGATAGTGATCTCAGCACTCAATTAGAAGGTCCTGACCCTGTCCTTGGGTAGGACTGACTCCTGAGTAAGTCTCCTTCATCTCTTTAAAACTGTTTTATTTTGAGTTTACACACACACACACACACACACACACACACACACACACACACACACTCATGTTGGTGTGTGTAGGCATGTGCATGTACGAATGCATGTGATTGCAGAGTCCAGAAGAGGGTGAGGGTGCTGGATCCCCTGGAGCTAGAGCTGAAGTGATTGTGAGCCATCTGGCATAGGTGCTGAGAGTTAAACTTGGGTCTTTGGATGAGCACTAAGTTCTCTGAACTGCTGAGCCATCTCGTCACTGTTGCTTGTTATCCTGCAGTTTCTTCATTGAATGCCTCAACAAATAACCTTAAATGTTTATTTTATTTATACAAGTATGTGTGCTACACATGTTATGAAAATTCATATGCAAATTATTTTATATAATTAGTTTACAATTTATGTATGTAACTTAAGCTGCTTAATCTTTGTCTTATTAGAATGAAAAGTGGTTGTTTACTTGAGGAACATTACTTAAAAATAAACTTTAAGCCAAAAATCTTTAATAGAAAAATTCAAGAGAAAGGGTGACATGAAGATAGTAATAATCCCGACTCCAGTAGAGGAATCTTGATGATATGCAGACAATGGATGTGTAGTCTCAGAACAGGCTGTTAGGCAAGCAAGCCCTGTAGGGAATAGCATGATGAGTTTTATGTATGGGCTCCATCTCTGGGGGCACAGTGTGTGTGCCTTCATGACCTCTGAGGGCAGAGGGACCTGCACTCTCCTCTCACAAGGACATTTCAGTCTCTCCTCTGGGCCTCTGCAGAGATGCCACCAGCAGACCAAACCTTTCTGCCATTAGTACACAGGCCCATGGCTATTGAGGTTCATGGCTTTGCATTGGGTTTCTCAGGCCACAGAGCCAGAAAGCTGTCTAGCTTCTCCCTGTGGTTTCTTGAGATACTTTCCTATTCTAGTCCAGTTAATTTTCCAGGGTCTCTCCTGTCCCCGGGCCACAAAGTCAGGATGAATGCTTCATCATAGAGGTATGAGCTAGTTCTGGTGTATGGAGCAGGACACCCCCCAACCCCCACCAAAAACACCCCATGGGAATGACTGATGTCGCCAGATGAGGTTGAAAATCCTTGAAGAAGCACGTGGGTTCGTCATAGAAACATGCTAGGTTGTGGGGCTAGCTATGACTTGAGTACTTCAGAAGAAGCTGGGACACTTCTGTCTGGCCCATGTGTTGACTTAGGTTTTCAGCTCCTGGCACCATTTGGGAGGTTGTAGATTTTAGAATGTAGGAGTTGTCTAGGGGGTTTGGATACTTGAGCCATGACCCTGGTCTCTCTCAGGGGTAAGTCCCTGGAAACATGTCTCTTGGAGTAGCACTTTGTCCTGGGCCTCTCTGTCGTTCACTCTTTCTCTCTGATATGAAGTGAGATATATCCTTTATCCCATGCTCTCATCCCCAGAAGGTCAGCCCAAGTTCACAGGGCACATGGTGGTCGTGTATTTGCTATAGAGCCAAGCATGGATTGAAATCCTGATCCTCTGCCTTCAATGACCAGGATTATAAGCGTGCACCACCGTGTCCAGTCTCTGAGATGCTGGGTTTTATAATTTTTTAAAAAATGCTTCAAGATTCCTGGTGGCAGTAGGCAGCAGAAATGCTGTAGGTCCCAAATGGTGGTAGCGGGCCATGTGGCGGCAGACAGCAGGCCCTAGGAGCAGCAAGTCTCAGACAGAGATGGCTGCTGGTCCCTGAACAATGGCTGGTCCCAGGCAGGGAGACACATGGCGGGCAGGCAGAAGACAGAAACATGGATAGACACAACTTGCAGAGTGAGGTTGAATTCAGGAGGCTATGAGGGGGGAAGGGAGAAAGGGGAGAGAGAGAGACAGAAGAGAAGAGAGACAGAAGAGAAGAGAGACAGAAGGGGGAAGCAGAGAAGTGGGGAGAGAGGCAGAAGCGAAGCTGCCTCTCAGAGATGGAAAAGAGAGCAGCAGTGGATTGGGGGGGAGTGGGCGTGGCTTGTCTCTTAAAGGGACCAGGGACCAGAACCATAACACTGCGAATGAAACTCAGGGCTTTGTGCATGCTGGGCAAGCTCTCTGGCAAATGACCTTCTCTCTCTCCAAGCACTGTGTTTGAACGGTCGACTCTCTTTTTCTTTTAATACATTTTTAATTGAAATATACTGATCACTCACCTAGCTTCCTTCCTTCCAACCCCTCCCAAGTCCCCCCTCCAACCCCTCCCAAGTCTCCCCTCCAGCTCCTCCCAAGTTCTTCCCTTCTAACCCCTCCCTCACACCCCTATTTTTCAGTTGATAACCTCTTTTTCTTTGCTTATTATTGTTACAAATATGTATGTGTTGAGTTCAATAGTGTTGTTTGTGTGGACATGGTATCCAGGCTGGCCACTTTGCTGTGGATAAGGCTGCTAATCTCTGGGAGTGGCTAATTCTACTCCCTGCAGTCATTAGTTGCCAGTAGTTCTTTGTCTAGGAGCAGGACCCTACACAATTTTGAACGGTGGATGTTCTTTACATGCACGTGGTAACTTCATCCAGTTGTATACAAATTCTGTATTCTGAATAAATGGAAGAATCAAAAAAATATGAAAAAAACCCACCTTTTAGGTAAAGTCTTCTCCTTCTGATAAGGTAAATTACACAGCTATAACTCTAAAAAGATAAGTTATAACCCTAAGATGATTTTTAAAAAGTATGGCTTCACCTTGAACCAGTGCATTTTGCCCCTGGCTTCCCATTGACATCACCTAGGGGATTATGTAACCCCAAGTAACCCTATACTTGCTGGCTCCTCACATCTGACAGCTTACCTGAAAGGAAAACGGGTCTCCACCCGTCAATCACCTCTTCTGCCATTCCCATATTCTCCTGTCCAGACTGCCCCACCCTTCTGCCTCATCAGCCAAGGGTCAAACGGGCCTCTCTTGATTAAGCGAGACATCTCTCATTTATTAAGTGGCTTACCCTTTGAAAAAGAATTGCACATTACTGTAGGCACATCTGCCCCCTAGTGGTGTCGAGGAAAAACACAACTGGGCTTGAATCTGGGAGTGTTGGTCTTGGTGGAGATTTTGATCTAGTTCCTCTGCTGAGTTCCCCTTTCTCTGTTTCAAATAGGAATGACACACCCTTTGTCTGACACAAATATGTAACTAGTTTTAATTGTTGAAGTATTTTCTTGGAGTCTCAAAAGAGACTGTGGAGTTGGATGTTTGCACAATATTGAATCAGAGAACAGAGTCTGGGGAGGAACTGAACACATTTCCATTGTGATGGACAGGAATCCTGGAGAACCCTTTGGATACGAAATGTTGCCAAAGGTCCCACGTTAAAGTGTTGGTGGTCCTCATGGTGGCATTGGTTGGAGATGGCGAAACTTATAAGAGTACAGCCACGGGGAAGTCTCAGGCCATGTGGGGCTATTCCAAATTGGGATTTGGTGCGCTCTCTCTCCCTCTTCCTCTTTCATCCTCTCCTCCTCTCCCTACTTCTTTCTCCATCCACCCTCCCTCTCTCCCTTTCTTCTTCCCTCCCCTCTAAAGCTCCGCCCCATCCTTCATTCCTTGGCTGTGCTCCCTGTCATTTGGCATCCCTACCAGAGAACAGCAAGGAGCCTACTCAGTCAAGAACTAGAACCTGCAAAGCTACAAGCTCAGCTCAAATCAACTTCTTAGTAACAAGTAGCAAGATGCGGACTAATGGACATTTATCGTTTACCTGAGCTGGGGACATTTAAACCAGGATACATTAGCTCTTTTGAAACATCAATTGTGCCAACCACAGTAGCATATTGTACTATAGACTACTGGAAGTTTTTCCTCCTATCAGCCACCCCTCCTCAGTATTGCTGTCTGTAAAAGCATCATGTGACCCGGAGCCAGAAGCACTGGCTGTCTTATGATCTACCCAGATGTTCTATGCCTTCCTTTCATTTGCAGAGCACTTGCTGTAGCAGGGAGAGCGCAGGCTTTGAAATGCAGCCGTCTGGTTTATGCCCAGCTCTGCCACACAGTTGCTCTGTGGTCTCAGGAGAATGGCATATCACCTGTGGGAGAGTGCTACAGGGACATCACAGATGGCCGTGGTCACCAACTATGGAGACTGTGGATAGCACAGTTATCTAGTGCACAGCCCAGTGACAGATAGCGGCACATCTCATGAATGCCTGGCGGCAGCTTTAATACATAGACTAAAAAAAAAAAAAAACAAAATGAAAGCAAAACAAAAAACCAAAACTCAAAATAAAACAATGAACCAACCAACCAACCAAACCCCAACTTTAGCACTGAAATTCTGGTCAGCATCCATGGACAGTTGGCTGGCTTTTTTGCTCTTACAGTTAGGGAAACAGGGGTTTAAATAGGGTTCATTCCACCACCCAAGTTCTTTTCTTTAAGAGGAAGATCTAGAATTTGAGCCTGGATTACTTCAGACTGGACCCTGCAGCCTTCCGACTGCTCTCCCAATGATAGTGAGAGCCGACAGTCTTAGAGTAATTGGTTTCCTCCAGAGCTCTGCGTCCCTCCAGCTACTTCATGGAGGTCAATGTCCCTCCCACTCCCAAGCTCAAACAGTGAAGACTCTTCAGCTAATAACTTCCAGCTCATGAGAGGACACATTCTTGCTTCCTGGAGAGACTTGATAATGATGAAGATTCGAGTCTCACGACTCTTACTCAGTTTCTCTCTAATACAAAAGTGAATTTCTTAGCTGCCGAAGACACCAAAGAGAGGCAATGCCACTGTTCTGATAACTTATATCAAAAACACACTAAGAAGTACTATAGATCCCTATCTCCATACCGATAAAAGCTAGATTCACAGAACTGGGACCCCGGCCACTCTCCTGTGTTTGCTTTTTACCATTTGGTAACCAGACACTTACTCCTTGTCGCTTATCTCTAACCAAGCTTTCTGACTTCCTCTGACTTCACTTTTGACACTACAAGCTTGCCTTCTCCATATTAAGCCATTTTCCAGCTCTCTGATGCTAACAAGCACAGACTTCGTGAAGAGCCACAGATTAAGGGTTCAGCCTCACAAGCCCACCCTTCCATTTCAGACACCAATTGCTGATCTCAGATTGTGGCCTCTTTGTCTGACCACCCTCTGCAGGTTTTTTCCAGCCTAAGCAGTCAGGCCTCCACCCCTTTTTATTTTGAATTTTATGGAGACTTTATTATGTAAGCATAGATAATTAAATAATTGATCACCAATGACCATTAGTTCCATTTCCCTTGCTTGAGGTTAGGATCATTTAGTAATAGATTTGGTTCCCTTGGCAACCAGCCACCCCCACCTAGAAGTTATTAGGGCTGCAAACCTAAGTTATGTCATGGCATACAAAACAGACTCATCGCTTTGGCGAGCTCAAGGACTGTAACAAAGGACAGGGAAGGGGAGGGTAATATATATATGCTATATATATATATATATATATATATATATATATATATAATTAGTTATACCAAAATATTACACTCACCACCAAATTTTGAGTCCCTTTTCTTTCTCTGCAAAGCTTTGAAATTCCCTTCTTTTTACCCTCTCCTAGGTCTTGATCTCCTTCCCATCATCCAGACAAAAGTAAACCACCGGAGGAAATGCCTGCCGCTCCCACAGACTCCCCACCATTCCTTTAGCTGGACTCCCTGTCTAGCTCCTGCAAACAAGAGGCGTCCTTTCCCAATCCTCTGTGGGTCTCAGGCCATATTCTCTTCCTATAGAACTTACATAAATGACTATCTAAAAGCCTCTAGTGTGGTTTTCTTTGCTGGCTGTGATCAGTGTTTTCAAATTCTGGTTCTTAAATTCTACAGGAAAACATTTCTTGACTTCAACCCCCCTTTTAGCTATTTCTTTTCAATCCCTTTCTCCCGCCAGATCCAGTTTTGTTGAAAGATCTGGGCACCTAACTTCTTCACCTCTCCTTGCCTGTAACCCTTCCCTTCTGGCTCCTGGCCCCATTACACAGGCAACAGTGCCATCTGGAGCCACCAGTGAATGCTCCTGTTGTTAAATCTCCAAAGCTCAAGTCACATAGTCTACGATCTGCTGTAGGTGTAGCTGTAGGCATTGTGTCAGGCAACAAGAATCAGTGTAAACATGCCGTCATCCCCAGCATCGTAGGAGTATATCCCTGGTTAAAACTCTTAAATGCCTCCCCATTGCTCATAAAGACAGAAGCCCCAAAACAAAACGTTTCAAAGCACCCCACCCTTTCCGACACCTGTATTTTCTGAGTCTTTCTCTTCACTCCAAAATGTCAATCTTATTTTGTTCCTCCTCATTTCAGGGTTTTTGCAAATGATACCTCTTCCACCTAGAGATTTTCTAGCCCTTTCTTTTCCTGTCACCTCCCATTGCCTACTCCAGCTATGTCTTCTCATAGGCAGAGGAATTTATAAGGTCAAGGGCAATTGTCAAACAAGACTATTTCCTCTTTCTAGGTGTGCAGGATGCTGCAGTTATCCTCCTCATAGACTAGAGCCACTTCCATCAACTGTGCATGTCACTTACTCGAGTTTATTCCCACAAGGTGTTCTGACCATTGGGGAGACCACGCCGGGCCCGAGGCATGATTTGAGGAGTGTCTGGTAAAGCTGGAAGCGTGGCTTGGATAAATGAGCTGGAACACCCTCACTCTCGCATGCGGGGGTGCAGGGGTGCAGGCTGCAGAACTGACACCAGTGTAGGAGGTGTCAGGCATGACAGGGGCTGAGCCAGCATTTATACTGCCGCATTTGGGCAAACACCTCTGAGAGTGCCAGGAGCTCTAGACTCAGAGCTGGCCTTCCAGGGAATCTTTAAAGTAAACTTGCTAAAGTGGGATGAAGTTTAAGTGGTGCTTTGTTATCTCTTTTATATAAAGTAATTTTTAAAAAAAGATTTTATTTATTATATATACACAGTGTTCTGCCTGCATGTACACCTGCAGGCCAGAAGAGGGCACCAGATCTCATAGATGGTTGTGAGCCACCGTGTGGGTGCTAGGAATTGAACTCAGGACCTCTGAAGAGCAGTCAGTGCTCTTAACCTCTGAGCCCTCTCTCCAGCCCCCTAAAGTAATTTTTTATTGATTCTTTGGGAATTTCACATCATGCTCCTGAATCCTGCTTACCTTCCAGGTCCTTCATATCTGCCCCTCACCCCTGCAGTGTCTCCCCAGAAGAACATTCCTCCCAAATTAATTAAAAATAAACAAAAACCCGACAAGACCCACCTCTCTCCTCCATCTCTCCAACATGTTTTTATTCATCCTAGTGCCACACAGTCTACCCTTTTGTTCAGTAAGCCCACCCACAAAATGTTCCTTGCAGTGAGTCATTGTTCTGTTCAAAGACCTCCGGTTTCTGGTACTCCATCATCACTGGACCCTCACGGAAACTCCTCTTGAATATCTGACGTCCACCCAGAGCCGTGGAGAGCTTGTGCCTAATGCTCTGCAGGGACCAGTTCCTTCACGTACTCCAGCAGGTCCTAGACGAGGTAGATGCTAGGGTGGGTCAATCCAATGCCCAGGTTCTAGGTCTGGGTGGTAGCCAAACTTATCTGTCTGGGCCACTGGGATCACCCCTGTCAAGCAAGGGGCAGAGCCAGCTCACCTAGGCCAGGTCTTCTACATCAGTGGGGAGGGGTGGAGGTGCTGCTATGGTGCCCAGCAAGGGGCAGGGCCAGCTATCCCAGGGCCAGTGGAAGCAGGGTTGTTTCAGCAATGCCTTGGATTTCAACAAGCATGTTTCCTATGACCCCTGTGGTAACACAGGCCAAGCACATCAACACAGACCCCAGCTGCCTCAGGACCATAGACCCAGACATGGCTCTCGGCAGCAGCCTAGGCCCCGATGTCACCATGGCCCCAGAGGCAGCACAAGTCACTCACACCGGTATGGTCCTGGTGGCAGCAAGGCCTTTGGACACCAACATGGCCTCAGAGGGCAGCCTAGACCCCTGGCATCAGCATGGCCTTTGATGGTATCAGGAGCCACGGACACCAACACAGACCCTGGCTGCTGTAGAGCTGTGGATCCGGAAATGGTCCTCGGCAGTAGCCCAGGCCCAGATGTTACCATGACTCAGGTGCCAGCACAGACCACTCAGATAGGCATGGCCCTGTGGCAGCACAGCCCTCAGACCAACATGACCTCAAGTGACGGCCCGGACCTCAGGTATTTTCACCGTCTTCGGTGGTATCAGGAGCTACGGATATCAACACAGACACTGGACATGATATAGACCTAGACATATCCTGGGTGGCAGCACAGGCTGCCCAGATTAGCATGGCCCTAGTGGCAGCATGACTTTGGGACACCGGCATGGACTCAGGTATCATCTGAACAGCCTTCGAAGGTCACTGAGCCATGGGCATTATCACAGACACTGGCTGCTGCAGCGTCATGGGCCCAGACACGGCCCCTGAGCAGTTTGAGTCAAGATGTTATCATTGCCCCTAGTGGCAGCACAGGCCTCCCAGATCAGTGTGGCCCTGGCGGTGGCACAGCCCGCAGACACCAGAAGGGCCACAGGTGGTAGCCCAGAACCCAGATATCCTCGTGGCCTCGCAGACTCAGAAGAACCACAGCTGGCAGCCCAGACCCCAGACATCCTCGCGGCCTTTGTTAGCAACATGGGTCATGGATGTCAACGCAGATGGCAGCTACGGTAGGAACACAGACCCAGACAGGGCCCTAGGCAGCAGCCCAGGCTCTCCTTGGTCCCAGGTGGCAAGAAGGTCACCCACATCAACCTGCACTGTCCTTCATCTTCAGATCTGCCTCTAGTCACAGTACATGGTTGTTTCTCCTCCTTTTCTCTCCCATCTCTCTCCCATATAGTTGCCCATTATAACGGCACCTACCAGCACGTCTCCAAGCTGGGTTGTGAATACCTTCAGTCAGTCTGCACTGTAAGGAACCTGCCTACTGAGCAGCGTGGCTGACACTTTGTTATCTTAACTTACATTTTAAAAATGTTTATAACTTCCTCTGTAGCTCAGAATCTGATAATGAGAACTTGTTGAAAGGAAGAGTTGATCCCCACATCTCAGCATGTGCTGTGTGGAGTGCTGGATGGGACATGGGCGCTGTGTTCTGCAAATCCACCTTCAGGACAATGAAGCTGTGTTCTGCAAATCCATCTTCAGGACAATGAAGCTGTGTTCTGCGAGTGACTGGCTGCTGAGTAAATAACCTGCCTAGGCCGACCGAGGCTGGGGTGCTTTGCCTCAGGGCGGTTCTGCCTTGGAAACTACTTTCTGTACGTTAAGAGCAATTGCCTATACATAATAATTGTAGCTAGCATTTACTGAGCATATGCTTGCGACTTTAAATACCTGTTATGTGAATTTTTATTGAGAATTATAATACTCGCCATTTTGTGGATGGGGAAACTGAGGCTCAGGAAAGTTGGGTACCTTGTCCTAGGCTACAGAGATAAAGTCAAGTCTCTGCCCCCTTGCATTTTATAATTGCATACAGAAGCCAAATCTTTGTTTGTGTGTTTCCCCTCTGGGCCTCTGGGTGTGGTGGTCAGGGTATGAGGGCCTCATTCTCCACCTCTCAGTGGATGGGAAGACACAGCACCAGGTTTGGAGGTGAGAGCAGGGTATCTGTGCCCCCAGGACAGCACCCCATCCAGTTTTCACACTCGGTTTCCTCCCGTGAGTCTGTGGGTAGCAGAGAAGACAAGGCACTCATGGAGGACAACCACTGGATCTTCACTGACTGAATATGCTACTGGGAACCCTAGAACAAAATAAATTCCAGCTTCTAAAAGGTAACTTCTTCCACAAGCTGTAAACTCCAGCTAGCAAGAATCTACGAATATTGTGCTTCCTCTGCGACTATTCCACTGTCAGGAAGCAGCATCTCAGGGTAAAGCCGGAGCATCCACTCGCTGTTCTCGGTCACAGGATCACCTCCTGTGGTTTCTGGAAGGAGTCCTGGAGAAGATCAAAGTCTGGGCTTCTGAAATTCTTCTCTACACCCCTCAGCTCATGAGAAATTTTTATGCAGGCCTGGACATAAAGGTATTTAAAATGGTCAAACAAGACAAACACAGAATAATCACAAAGAAATTCATTTTAAAACAATTCTTTGGTGTTCATATATTTCACCACTGTTAAGGATGAAAGACAATCTGAATACTGAGATGGATGTGACTATGTTTTATGAAGAACTAAATCATGGCTGAGTGATTAGTACTGCAGGATGTAGAACATCCTTAATGGTTTCCAGAGCTGATCAGTGTTTGGATTTTGTAATCATCAATCTTAAGAATACTATTTTGCATAATTATGTAGTACAAATGTCAGAAAAACGTTTAGGACCATTTCAGCAACTGCTGGGAATTCTTTCCTGATCCCAAGCCAAAATTTATTTAAGGATTCTTTTCAGTATCAAGTTAGCAATGTTTGAAGTCAAACAAGATATTAAAATCAAAAGAAGTTCTAATTTGGTACGTGCTGAGAAATGACCATAGTAAAATATTAAAACTCTGTCTCCACAGAACAGTATAATCCAGATAATCCGATACATGGTGGGCTGTTAGGAAAGTATTAAATGTCTGTTTCTTGTGATTAAAAGTCTGTTTCTTGAAGAGCAGACAACTTTGCATGCACGGTAAGAACACATCAATTCCTAACGTAGAGCAGTCTGAGGTTGGAGTAGCGACTGTTGAGGCGTCATTTGATGGTGCTCTTCAGAACTCTGACATGCAAAGTGCACCGTGTCCATGTCCTTCCGGTACCACGGTTGCAGCAAGGGCAAGTGCCTCAGAAACCTTTCAGGGCCCCTACACCTTTGGTTCGGAATTAACTTTTGGTTAGGAAGCTTTTACTGTTGCCATTATTTCGTATGCATCACCTCTATGGGGTTGCTACCAACAGCTTAAGAAGCTGGAGTCTGGGCTGGAGAGATGGATCAGGAGATAAAGCACACGCTACACACCCATGAGAACTGGAAACCATAGCCCCAGACCCCATTTCACAGTGGTTAAGTACGGTGGCAGAAGACAGAGGCAGGACCCAGGACAAGTTATCTGATTAGACTAGTCTTTTGTTGAGCTTTGGGTTTAATTGAGAGACCCTACCTCAAAGAATACGGTGGCGTACACACACACACACACACACACACACACACACACACACACAAAATGAAAAGAAACTGGGGTTTAAGTCAAGTCAGGTTTGAAACTGTGAACGAAGGCAGGAGAGAGCAAACGAGGACTAACTGGACAGAGATGCATGGGTGTGATGTCCACAACTCAATGCCCAGGTCTCCCTTTCTCGTGTGTGGAGGGGGCAGGGTCAGTTATATGCCAGATTAACAGACATCAATCCCTCAGGACATTCAGAAGCCACTGAAGGAACACAGTACAGTTTCATCAATGACATTTTTGATAAATATTTTTAACGAAACTGTTTTCATCTTAGAATTGCTGTCTATGACTTTGCTCACAATGGTAAAAATATAGAAAACACTTCTAGAGGCTCCCAGCATCTAACTTGGTGGTTTATATTTCAACGTTGAAGGTTTATTTCAATTTTTAAGCTTTTTTTCTTAGGGTCTCAGACTATTTATTACAGTCGAGAGCATTCAGTATTCTCTTCTAGGCCCATGTAAACGTCCACTTGTACCATGAAGACCTGGGGACAATGACACATATTTGTCTTATATCAGAAAAGTGGCACTGAGATCCCCATTTCTGATAAGCCTCTGCCCTGAAATCCCCTTACCTTGGACTGGACAGGGAGGACAAAAAGGAAGAGTGTGTGGAACCGAGTAACTGTCAAGTTTAGAGAAGGTCACCGTGTGTTCTTTATGAGCAAACAAACCTCAGTGGTGACCAGCGACCATCTTTGTTTCTTGCAAAGTCAGGTTACTGCTCTCTCCATCCATCAACAGCTGGGATAAGTATGACACTTTTATCTCCAGTGTAGGCCGAGGATGTCTGCACATTTTGTGGGACCCACAGATCCACTCTGGCTTAGCACATGTTGGGTCGATGCTCACACACAGGGCAGGGGCTTGTTTTAACGGTGTGAGAATTTGACAGTAATAACTCTCATAGAAACATCGTATTTCCCTGTACGCACAATCAGTGATAGCTAACGGTGCTGTGTACATATCCCATTTAGGTTCACAGGACAGTAGGAATAGGTGGCAGCAGTTTCCAGGCATCTGGGCATGTAGATGAACCGAATTCTGAATATTGCTAACTGTCAGAGATTAGCAAGACTGGGGCTCATTTCTTTTCAGGAAACATGGACACGTGGGGACTTCATTTCTGCCCCATTTTTCTTTTCCTCAAACTAGTATATTTCAGACCATTCCTTAGTCTTAATTTCTCAAGAAGTTAATATATGTCTCTAAAAATGGGTTCTCTAGTTAAATGCATGTGTGAACCCTATGGTGAGTTTTGCCTATTAGCCAGTCTCCTGGAAAATATCAAGTGCGGACTTCTATGTTCACACCATGGAGAAGTCTCTGGCTCTGCCAGGCGAGTGAAGACACAGTTCTCCTGAGATTACATTTTTATCGGCTTCCCTGACACTTAACATGTACAGATTATCACTCCGTTGGGTTTATTTCTTCAGAACATTAAGCTCAGCAATTACAAGTGAATTTTCCCATAATTTCATTCTTTTTCTCCCCTCACAGTTTCATCTCCCAGGGTTTAGGAAAATAGACTCCTATACGCTAGCAATTGTCTCGGCTCACTCACACAATGACTCCTTTGCTGGTTTCCATTTTTGCCGAGTCCTTTGAATTCCTCTGTGCTTCCCCACACGCCTTGACCTTTTCTAGTTCATGGCCAGCCCCATCCTCCTGCAACTCTCTTCTCTGCAGAAGCCTGCGGATGTGTGTGAGATTTGTGGAAATGCCACCTCCTTCTTTCACTTAGTTGTCAAGTGCTGAGTACCTGTTTTAGCTGGGCATTGTGTGAGTATCTCAGGGAAAGGATTAGGGGATGAATAGATTTCCTCATGCCTTAGGGTTGGGAGGATCTGTTAAATAATGCATGGCTGGGCATGTTGATCTTTTTAGAGAGAAAAGCGCTCTATAAATCAGAGCGCTATTAAAATATTTACATGCTGGTCTAATAAAAATGATAAAAGCGGTTTTCACTATAATGGGCATTCTGATAATTTGCATTTACATAGCACATTATTGGCACAACAATCGTGTCCCTTTGAGTAGCTTCATTTAAACTGGCTTTGCTTTAATTATCTCTCACAGAGAAGCTATAAAATGACAGTAAAATAAAACAATTTGCAAATATGTGCACTATCCTTACATGGTAAATAACAGTTAAATTGTAAACACAGTTCATTAGAATCTGACATTTATCAAGATAATATTTTAGTTATTTGTTTGATATGCAATCAACTCTTTTACCCCTTAAATTTTTTCTTCCAATTTTTCTCTTGTCCAGTTATCTCCTATGTATTAATTAAATGATTTCTAGGGTACCAAATGTTCATAAATGCATGTACTCACAAGTTAATGTGCAAGTTCAGGTCTGTATGGTGCTGCATTCTCTGATAAACTGGCACATTATAGCCATCTGACCATTACGGCACCCGTCAGAAATAGGACTCTGCTTTCTGCAAGTCACTGTGAGTGTTGCCTTGGTAACTGCCAGTGAGCCAGCCAAGAGTACCAGAGGGAGGGGCCACCTGAGGATATATCCACATCACCTCTCTTTTCTCTTTCCAACCTCTCTGCTTACCAGGAGTGTGGTTGCTCTGCGTATTCCACACAGAGCCCCTTGGTTTTGCTTTCAAACTGTTGTCCGCCTCTTCTGTACCCTGGCAGAACTGGTTCACCATCTCTGCTGTAGGGGGAGTTCTCACAGTTCAGAGAATCGGTACCCAATCTAAAGTCATATGGAGACCCACGAGAGACAGAATCTGAACTTAGATTTCTGGACTCAAGGGAGGGAGAAATTCTAATGAATATGGAATACAGTTCAAGTCTGATTTATTCCTTCATATGGTTCCCAATCGAAAAAATTAGAACTGAAAAGACGCAATGGCCACTGCTCCTTGAATGAACGAGTTCTCTGCACATGTCTCCTGCCTGCCTCGCAGGCTTCCAGAAAGTCGTCCCTGGGACACTCTGCTCCCACTACCCCTTAGCATCCTGTGCTTCACCTCTTCACCCAGTGCCGTGTGCTCTTTCTATGTTGAGCCAGAAGAAAGGGTCCCTCTGCTACCCAGCTTCTGCCTGGGACACTCTTGAGCAGACACTGGGAATGGGGGACCTCTACCCTCTTTACCCCTTCATCCTCTCCTCCTGCACCTGCTCTGCCTCCATCCTGAGACCCAGAGTTCACTCGGAATTTGTGATCCAAATCAGGTAAAGATTTGGATGCTTAAAATGCTCTACATCCTAGAGAAGCAGCCTTAGAAGGGTGGGGCACGGATGCTGCTTAAGAAAAGAGACATCCTGATTGAGATTCCAATTTCCTGTCCTCATTCTCCTCCTCTGGGCTGTGCGTATGATGGGGGAAAGGCCTGTAAGAAGCCCTAGGGTCGAGATTCTGTAACTTGTTGAATGAATGATGCTCCCTGGTACCTCAGAGAAGAAGCATTTCATTTTCACAGGGCTCAGGCAGTACTTCCCACAATGCAATGTGTCATGGGAGTTGCTAATGTCTGAAAAATAAAGGAAGATCATTCTTCCTTTGTATCCATTTTTTTAAGCACAATCACTGACTCGGAGCCATTACAGTATGCGGACATGTCTTCTTCCTGATGGTTGAAGAGATGTGCTTGTCTTCCACCTTTCTTATTCCTCCCTCCCTCCCTCCCTCCCTCCCTCCCTCCCTCCCTCCCTCCCTCC
>JABTXL010005776.1:2310690-2344668 GCA_025134845.1 Neodon shergylaensis | reverse complement strand
GATCTCTGTGAGTTGGAGGCCAGCCTGATCTACAAGAGTTAGTTCCAGGAAAGGCTCCAAAGCTACACAGAGAAACCCTGTCTTGAAAAACCCAACCAACCAACCAATCAACCAAGCAAGCAAAAAAAGATTCTGTTTAATTTTGAGTATTGTAAGACACATTTATGCAGTTATACAGATCAAATCTGTGTCTAGAATCTTAGATAAGGTAAGAAATTTAGTTGTGCCGCCACTGCTCACTATAACCCACCGAGGGCTTAGGTTATCATTCCCAAGATGAAAATGAGTTCATAGGTGTGCTTAGTTCCCATGGCAGTGTTGCCTACCTTATCTGACCCCTTAGGATTAAATTCCACTCTCTTCACTTGCTTTCCCCAAAGTCTTCTCCCCGTGTTTACACAACAAACACATCCTGACATGGAACCTTGTCTGTCCTAGAGGCTCACTATAGCATTTTGCTTGTTATTCTAAGAGGTTATAGTTCATCCCACTGGAAGCTCCTATTTCTGCCAGTGTAAATTCATTTCTAAGGCCCATCCATCTCATTGCATAGATTCTAATAATTTTACTTATGTTCATGAATTATAAACACCTCTTTTAGCATTCTTTTTGAATTTTTGAGACAGGGTTTCTCCATAGCTTTTGGTTCCTGTCCTGGAACTAGCACTTGCAGACCAGGCTGGCCTCGAACTCACAGAGATCCACCTGCCTCTGCCTCCCGAGTGCTGGGATTAAAGGCGTGCGCCACCACCGCCCGGCTATAAACCCCTCTTAAAATAAAAATGAGGAAGAATGGTCGGGGTCTTCTGATTTATAGGTAGCAAGGATGTCTCCCTGTCACCAGCAGGCGACCGTGCACAGGAAAAGTCATCCACTCAGGAATACTCACCCCTCGGTTACTTCAATGTCAGGAAGCTTCTTAACTCTGACTGTCTATTCAGTTCTGGTTCAGCCTGTACCAACAAACACTCACTGTGGAAATGGCTCAAATGGGGCAAGTGAAGTAATAATTCTTGAGAAGACAGTTTGACTCAGAAGAAGGCTGGAGACCTCAGACCAAGAGGTGTCCCCTGAGTCTTCAGCGATATATAATTTTGTTCTCTACTTCTCCGTGTTGTGACCTTGAGCAGATCTTTATTGATGGGGGAGAGTCTTCTGTTTTGTGTTAATTTCATTGGTTAAATAAAGAGACTGCCTTGGCCCTTTAATAGGACAGAAAATTAGGTAGGCGGAGTAGACTGACCAGAATTCTGGGAGAAAGAAGCCGAGTCAGGCAGTCACCATAGCTCTCCTCTCCAAGATAGATGCAGGTTAAGATCCTTCCTGGTAAACCACCTCGTGGTGCTACACACATTATTGGAAATGGGTTAAAACAAGATATGAGAGTTAGCCACTAAAAGGCTGAAACTAATGGGCCAAGCAGTGTTTAAAAGAATACAATTTGTGTGTTGTTATTTCAGGTAAAGCTAGCCGTGCGGGAGCTGGGTGTTGGGAAGTGGTCCATCGCTCCATCAACACTTTATGCTGATGTAAGCACTTTACCTCAGAGTGAGCACCATGCAGCAATGCAGGCTGGGAAAAGAAGACAGGATGGCAGCAGTTATAGTTATCAATCATTGCCGCGTGCCAGGCATGCCATTTGAATGTAAAATGCTCTCTAGAAGCTCATGTTCGGAGTATCCTGTTAGCCACACTGTTTGTGGAGGCCGGGAAGCTTTGGGTGTGGTTTCTAATGGGAGAACGTTAGAGCTCTTGATGCAGGACTTAGGCACTACAGCTGCTTCCATTCCCAAATGAGGTCTCACTGTTTTCTGATCATCCAACCCCCACCACCACTGTGAATGGTATCATCCCAGCTACCATGATGATCACTCCTGAACCATGAGCTACATCCTTCCTCTCTGTATCAGTTACTAGTCTCATCTCTGAGACTATGTGTCTCCCCTACAGTGATGGTTTGAGTGAAAGCTATCCTCCACAGGCTTATCCATTGGAGCTCTTGTTTCCTGGCTGGCAGGGCAGTCTGAGGAGGTTATGGACCTTTAGTTAGTAGAGCATTCTTAGGGATTTAGAGCCTGGCTCACTTCCTGCTTGCTTTCTCTACTTCCTACATACAGCTAAAATGTGATGAGTTGCCTTCCTGTTTCTGTTGAAATTCCATGTATTCCCAGATTATGGACTCTTCCTCTGAAACTGAAAGATAAACTCTTTATTTACCTCTTGAGTTACTTTTGGTCATAGCATTTTATCCAGCAACAGGAAAGTAATTAATACAACAGCTGAAAGAAGGCAGGCAGACAGGCAGGCAGGAAGGAAAGAAGGAAGGAAGGAAGGGTCAGAGAGAGGGAGGGAAGGAAGGAGGGAGGGAGGGAGGGTTGTTATGGCTCATAGTTGAGGGTGTAGTCTACTGTGATTGGGAGGGTGCAGCGGCAGGAGCACGAGGCCACGGGCCACACCACATTTATAGTACGGTAGGAAAAAGAGATAAATCTGCTGTTTCGTTCACATTCTTTTTCTTCATCCAGTCCAGAGCCCTAGTGGATGGTGCTCCCCACAGTCAGGGTGGATCCTACTCAAATGTATCTAGCCTAGAAACCCCTCAGAGACAGGCTTGGAGGTGTGTCTCCAGGTGAGTTTACATCTCATCAAGTTGACAACCATATTCACAGCCACACTCCCTTACGTTGCTCCCAGGTACCTTTACAGTGACGAGCAAGCAGATGGCAGGCCCATCATTTTAAGAATCAGGACGTTGAGGCTCCGAGACTTTAGAACCAAACTGGTAAGAAGTAGAGTATGGCTTTAGACCTAGGTCATCTGACTCCAAGGCACAATCACCTTATGAGCTTAATTTGCCATTGTGAAATTCCAAGAGATCAATGGTATCTTGATGAAACTGGGAGTTTCAAGGTCAAATAAGGGCTACTGCAGTTCTCCGTTCTACTACAAGAGGAGTTGGTTCTATGTTTCACAGCACAGTAGGGGGCCTGAATTTATAACAAATCCTTATTTAGTTTATAAAGAATTCTAGGAGAACAACTTCAAACCTTGATAACACACATAATAAATGTGAGACAGAAACACAAATCACTCTTGTTGATTTTCTACATTATATCATGTTATCGTACAACTCATAGATATGCATGATTATTATATTACATTGAAAAGTCATAGCCGGGGAGTTCCATATTAAGAGGAAAGAGTGCTCAGCGCATTTACATCATGTTACTAAGTTACCAAGTCAGTCAGGGACCTAAATTCCACGCACAGTGGGTTCTCTGGGAATCCTGGGAAGCTATGTAGCTGAACTCTGTTGTGAGGGAGAAAGTCCTGATGAAGGTGTTCCGAGTCCTGGTGGCGCTCACACACTTACCAGCTCCTTTGGTCTCTTTTTTTTTTATTTTATTTATTTATTTTTCTTTTTTATTATTTTTTTTAATTGAAAAAAAAATCCCTGCTTCCTCTCAGCCTCCCATTTCCCTCCCCCTCCTCCCGCCCCTCTCCCCCTCCCCCCATTCTTCTCCCCCTCCCTCTCCAGTCTGAAGAGCAGTCAGGGTTCCCTGCCCTGTGGAAAGTCCAGGGTCTTCTCCCCTCCATCCAGGTCTAGGAAGGTGAACATCCAAACTGGCTAGGCTCCCACAAAGCCAGAACATGAAGTAGGAACAAAACCCCATGCCATTGTCCTTGGCTTTTCATCAGCCCTCATTGTCTGCCATGTTCAGAGAGTCTGGTTTTATCCCTTGCTTTTTCAGTCACAGTCCGGCTGGTTTTGGTTAGCTCCCAATAGATCAGCCCCACTGTCTCGGTGGATGGGCGCACCTCTCGTGGTCCTGACTTCCATGCTCATGTTCTCCCTCTTTTCTGCTCCTCATTGGGACTTTGGGAGCTTAGTCCGATGCTCCAGTGTGGGTCTCTGTCTCTATCTCCATCCATCGCTAGATGAAGGTTCTATGGTGATATGCAAGATATTCATCAGTATGGCTATAGGATAGGGTCATTTCAGATTCCCTATCCTCAGCTGCCCAAGGAACTAACTGGGGACATTGCCCTGGGCACCTGGGCGCCACTCTAGGTTCATGTCTCTTACCAACTTCTTTGCTTTACAGAAGCTTCTCAGTTTCAGTAGGTCCCATTTATTCAATGTTGCCCTTAATGTCTGTGCTGCTGGGGTTATACTTAGGAAGCGATCTCCTGTGCCCATCTGTTGTAGGGTACTTCCCACTTTCTCTTCTATCAGGTTCAGTGTGTTCGGACTGATATTGAGGTCTTCGATCCATTTGGACTTGAGTTTTGTGCTTGGTGATAGATATGGGTCTATTTTCATTCTTCTACAGGTTGACATCCAGTTGTGCCAGCACCATTTGTTGAAGATGCTTTCTTTATTCCATTGTATACTTTTAGCTCCTTTATCGAAAATGAGGTGTTCATAGGTTTGTGGGCTAAAAACTGGGTCTTCTATACGATTCCATTGGTCGACTTCTCTGTTTTTATGCCAGTACCACGCTGTTTTCATTACTGTAGCTCTGTAATAGAGTTTGAAGTCAGGGATGGTAATGCCTCCAGAAGTTCCTTTATTGTATAAGATTGTTTTGGCTATCCTGGGTTTTTTGTTTTTCCATATAAAGTTGATTATTGTCCTCTCAAGATCAAAGGTCTGATCTCCAAAATATATAAAGTACTCAAGAAACTAGACTTTAAAATGCTAATTAACCCAATTAAAAAATGGGGCACTGAACTGAACAGAGAATTCTTAACAGAAGAAGTTCAAATGGCCAAAAGATACTTAAGGTCATGCTCAACCTCCCTAGCGATCAGGGAAATGCAAATCAAGACAACTTTGAGATATCATCTTACACCTGTCAGAATGGCTAAAATCAAAAACACCAATGATAGCCTTTGCTGGAGAGGTTGTGGAGAAAGGGGTACCCTCATCCATTGCTGGTGGGAATGCAAACTTGTGCAACCATTTTGGAAATCAGTGTGGCGGTTTCTCAGGAAACTTTGGTCTCTTTTTAAATGACCCTGTCTCAGTCAAGGTTTCCATTGCTGTGATAAAACACCACGGATGAAAGCAACTTGAGGAGAAAAGGGTATGTTTCAGCTTACAGTTCTTAGGTCACACTCCACAGCTGAGAGGAGTCAGGGCAGCGACCTGGGGCCACGAGCTGATGCGGAGGCCACAGAGAGTGCATCTTACTGGCTTGCCCCCCCTTCTTTTCTTTCTTCCTTCCTGTCTTTGGGACAGGATTTCTCTTTGTAGCCCTAGCTCTTCTGGAACTTGCTCTGTAGACCAGGCTGGCCTTGAACTCAGAGGTCTGCCCCCCTCTGCCTCTAGAGTGCTGGGATTAAAGGTGTGCACCACTACACCACCTAAACCAGCTTTCTTATAACACACAGGACCACCTGCCCAGGTTTGGGACCACCTACAATGAGCTGGGCCTCCCACGACAATCATCAAAAATGTACCACAGGCCAGTCTGGTCAGAACATCTTAATTGAGGTTTCCTCTTTCTAAATTATTGTACCTTGTGTCAAGTCGACATAAAACTAGCCAGCACCCGCCCCCCAAATATGCTCAGTATTGGTCAGATGTCCTAGATAGTTGTACTGGTGTCTAGGGGCTCTAAGCCTTCAGTCCCAGGTGACTCTGAGCTGCTCCCACACAAGAAAATGTAAAATTTTCCCCTGAGGGCAATAAAGAATAATCAAGCCATTTGAGCATAAGAAATATGCAATTACGCTTTCGGTTTAGAAAAAAATTAAACCTGAGGAGAGCACTTACACTTGCTTGACTCTTATCTCCTCACACATTCCCTTCTACTCGTGACCTACTTAGAGCAAGGACCGTGCCGTGGCTGCTGGCAGGACCCCTCCTCACTTCCTAAGCCATAACCTTCACTACTCAGAACACAGGACTGTACCATGACTCTCTTAGCAGGGACCCTCTCCTCTAGGCTCTCAGATACTAACTGTTTTATCAGACCAGATGCAGTTTCTTCTCTCTGGAGAAGAAGCTGCCCTCACCTCTCCCCGCAGCTTGGATGCTTCCCAGTGAGTCTCCCTGTAAGTTCTGTGTATTCGTTCTTTAAGCTGGACATTGCTTTGCAGTCATCTACCTCCTTCATTCATACTCCAGACCAGGCATAGAGGAGAAGAGGGGCTGCTGGACAGGAGCACAGTAGGAGGACATAAAGTGTAGGAGAATTCATACTTACCATGCTGTCCTGTTTAGCAATGGCTCCTAAGCCTATTGCTCCAGTCAAGGAGAAGATTCACATGAATGTTCTCAGCTCCAACCATGTGGATGGTAATAAATCTACCATCACTGGGTGGTGTGGGAGGTCCTTCTACATATGTATTGCTTTTATTGGATAATGAATAAAGAAACTGCTTTGAGCCTATAGCAGGGCAGGACAGAGTTAGGTGGGGAAGACTAAGCTGAATGCTGGGAGAAAGAAGGTGGAGTCAGAGAGAAGCCATGTAGCCCCACCAGAGACAGACTCTGGATGGAACTTTGCCTGGTAAGCCACAGCCTCGTGGTGATACACAGATGACTAGAAATGGGTTAAGATGTAAGAGCTAGCCAACAAGAAGCTAGAGCTAATAGGCCAAGGAGTGATTTAATTAATACAGTTTCTGTGTGGTTATTTCAGGGCTGAGCAGCCAGGAACAAACAAGTAGACTCTCCCAACAACTAGGCATTTGTTTACAACTGTGAGGTTCTGAAAAGAGAGTCATGAAGAAATCTGAGGAGTCAGGAGAGGTAAGGCTCACACTGCGATCAAGAGTCCAAGGGGTCTCCTTGCAGAATGCTTGAGACCAGTAAACACTGTGCCATGGAGACCTCATCAAGAGTACCGCCAGGAACACTTCCCAGGTTCTGCGTTCCATATCCTCAGGGACCTTCATATGGCATGGGTAGCCCAGGCTCTATTTACAAAGCTTGAGGAAGGAAGTGTGGATTGTAGCCTTGGAATTGTCTTCCTCACTCCTGCCAAACACGCACCTGAAAGAATTAGGGAGAAGATTCTCATTACTTGAATGAAGGCTCTTGTCCTTGGTTTTCTGGATCTGAGGCAAGTAGATAGACTGGGGACAAAGAGACAGCAGCTGATGGACCTTTAATGGCCTACATGAATGCATCACAGGCCAGAAGAGTCCTTATACACCACACTGAAGAGTTCTGTGAATTGCTTTTGAGTTTCTGGGAACTGTCCCTATGCTGTTCAGCTCTATGTGGAATTTCTGACAGCCTGAAGCTCTACTGCAACACGCGTGATGTACCTCTCTCACTTGGTGTAGGATTACCAGGAGTATGCACTGTGGGTCAGGGCACAGGAAGCCTGCAGGCAGGTCTCTTCAAGAACAGGAGTCTATCCATATGTACACACTGTCCATCCCTATGTCTCCAATCAGGCCTGAAATACCTCATTGTGCTGGTGAACAGGACAGACTTGATTGAATTCTTACAGCACCAAACAGAATGCTGAGAACACCGCTAATGGTGAGATCCTCCCACAACCCTTTGCCATGGCTTCTGTGCCTGTCTTAGATGGCAATAACATGCAATAACACATTTGAGTTCAGTACCGGGGTGCCAAGTGGCTGGGCAGTACAGATGGCCTTGGACTGGGTACCAGAAACCACACCCCAGACTCACTTCCACTCTACCTCTGAGAAGAATGGAGAAGGATAATAACCCTATGGGTGACTGGTAGGAGTTTTGAACTCTGCCCCTTCACGTTCTTGCTGGGCCAGCATGCCTCTGAGGCCATCACTCCAAGAGTGTATAAGATTGTGTGGGGTGACTATGGGCTGGGGAGAGTTGAGAGCAGAGTGCTGATCTGACTCTGGTTTATCAGGGTTCAAATCCTGTCTCTTCTTTGACTTTAGGCAAAGTAAAAAAGCTCTCTGAATCCTGTTTTTGTGAGATATAGCATCCTCAATGCCTTCTAGGATATGCTATTGTGTGCACATGGGCCCTGTTACCATAGGAGGAATTTACTGCACACATGATCAAATTTCTCTTGCAAAGACCACATACCTCAAATACTGATAATTCTGACTTAAAATGGGTCACTCTCCAGGAAGCCGCTTGAACCGCGACTGAGTCAAGCTGGGAATACCATTACTCCTGTTCCAAGACTCTGAGTTAGTGGGGTGGAGGTGTCATTCTTCAGCTTCTCAGCTGTCAATAACATGGCCTGTTTCTCCTGTCAGGTTGGCTCCCTTTCAAGTTAAATCTCCGGGGAAACCCTGACCCAGCACAGACCTGGAAATCATAGCAGGAAGCGATCAGACCTGTCACGAGACAGATGTCAAGAACTTCACTCGTCTCCAGTGCTGGGAAGCCTGTCAGAGTCTAGCTGCTTCCAGCATGAGTCCGTGCCTACTGGGACCCAGACCAAGCTGCGGAGCACCTAAAGCTGCCAGTGTCATCAGAAGCCACCCATGGTGGACGGGGATCCAGGCAGGTGAAGGGGCAGTAAGGATGGAAGGCAGAGTGCTCACATGTTGTGCCCACCTCTTTATTGAGGCCTGCACAAGATGACAAACCCTTTCATCCAGAATTCTTTGTTTAGGTTTGCATGAGTCGTAATTACAGCTTTGCTGAAAATGAATGGGAACGAAGCACTTACCTCTCAAGTACCCAGAGTGTCACTAAATAAGCACTATGCAATGAGAGGACACACACACACACTCACACACATCTCAGTAAATATATATATATAGTGAAGATGAGTGAAGGCAGGAATAGATGTCAACTCACCCTTAATTCTCAAAAATTCAAGGCTCAGGTGCTTGTCATTGAGGATGGCTCCAAAAATTAAATTTGCAAAGAAAACTTAAGACATCAGTTGTCCTAATGTGGGTCCTGTTGCTGCGATAAAACACTGGCAAAAAGCAACTTGGGGAGGAAGAAGTTCTGGTTTGAAGCTTCTCGACCATCTTGGAGGGACGCTGAAGCAGAGAGGTGGAGGCAGGAACAAAGGCCACAGAGTAATGCTGGTCACTGGATTCCATCTTAGAGCCTATTCGGACAGACCAGGCCCATCCGCCCAGGGGTGGTGCTGCCTGCAGTAAACTGGGACCGTTTACATCAATCATTCTTGAAGAAAATGCCCCACAGGTGTGCCCACAGGCAATTTCTCAGGTCCCTCTTCCCGATGACTCTAATCTGTATCCAGTTGACAAAAGCTGATCAATATATCAACTAACTCTCAAGTACTTGTCCTCTCCTAGGTCATTTCTCAGTAGACATCCCAAAGCACCTTTTAGGGAAAAGACAATCAAATATTTTCTGATGCGTGGGTAATCAGGTCCCATGAGTATTCGGGGCAGCACTACAATAAGGCAAGTAGATTTAGAAGTTTCACAGCAGGTGATGGCTGCTACATGCAGACAGGCAGTAAGAGCTACATCCTCTTACTAGATAGAGAGAAGGGCTGTGTAGCTTTCCTCTGATAGGTCAGGAGAGGCTGTAGCTTTCCTCTGATAGGTCGGTAGGGGCTGTAGCTTTCCTCTGATAGATCAGTAGGGGCTGGTGATCCAGAGTCCTACACAGATCCTAGCATAATGTAAATGTATCAGAGACATCTTAGTTGAAATTATTGGCTGTTTTGTGGTTGTGTGTCAAGTATTAGGAGCCTTTATTAGCTATATTTGCTGCTTACTGGGCAGTGCAATGAAACAATCCTCTGCCACTCACATTTCCATGAGAAGTTTCAAAGTGATTATGTCATCTTCAGGATCACATGGTCACCCTGCTCCTTGTGTCCAACTGAATCTGACAGAATGGAGAGTATCCCAACCGTGCATGGCGATTATGGTGACCTGGGGTGAGGGTAGGCTTTACCACCCAGGCCTCACAGTCTAGCAGGGGAGCCACACATGTACCAGAAGACCAAATGCCGGCTGTCAGAAGCACAGTGATAGGGGAATCTTAGGAGGCTCTGGAGGAACCTGAGATCTAGCAAAGAAGACTGAAGAACAAGAGGAAACTGATTCAAGAGGCAGAGGAACTGACCTGTGTTAAAGTATGTGCTAGAGTTGGCATGGTGAACATGGGGGACAAATGGCTGGCCTGCACCATGAATAGACGAATAGACAGACATCTTGTGTAAATGTCACCCTGACAATCTGAGTTGGATGTAGAGGCCAAGAGGAGTCATGTAGGGTATAGCTGGCTGACTTTTCTCTAAACAAGGAGTGTGAGCTTTAAGCTGTTTCAAAACTGGATTTGGTTCTCATCTAAGACATAGGCCATGCCTTTTTGACCTGATATGGCCCAGGCATGATGACATCTATGTCACTGTCATTGAAATAAATGTTCAAGACTCCTATAGACTGAGATGGTCCCTTCTCTAGCCAGAGGCATAACTGAAATTCTAAGAAGATTCTATTGACGTTTTGGGGGACGCAATTGTTCTTGTGATATTAATCCAAGTCCTAGATAGAGGGAACAGAAACCTAGGTTTCCATTGTTCGTTCAGATAAGCAGCTGTGGTCTCAGCTTCTCTGGGATATGCACCAGCTCATGTTGTCAGAGCTATTCGTGTTTGATGGTAACACAATCCAAATGAGAAAAGTCACCCTGTTTTCCTTATAGTCTTCGAAGCAAAATGCTACTGCCACACAGAACAATATGTCAACCACAACATGAATATCACCAGACTAAGATTCCTAAAGAGAATCCTGCCCCTCACCACGATGCTCATCCTATTTTTCTATCAAGAGTTGGAAATATTTCCATGGATAAACCTTTCTTTACTTATGTTCCCATTTTCCCATAATTACCAAGTCCTCATTATTTTCTATATTGTCTCTGCCACATTAGTTTTGGGAGACAATGGTGCATAACTCAAACACAGGGCCAGTCTAAATGAGAAACTGGCAGAGGGCTCTCGGGACAACTGCATTATTCATGAAAAGACATCAGAACAATTGGAAGATAACATTAGCTTTTACATCACAGCAGCAATTACAAGACAATTATCCCAAATAGTATAATTGTCTGAGCTACTGGTTGTGGGGCGGAGCCCACACAGCGTCTGTGCTACTGTCTTACAATGCCACTATGAAAACTGGTGTGCATATTGTGACAGGAAAGTCTAGAGAGGAAAACCCTTGACTTCTCTTCCCTCCTTGGAGCCTTCCAGCAAATAGCAAGCTACCAGACACCGAGTGGGAAAGGCAGCCTGAAGCCATGCTTATGTCATTGAAACCACTGCCTTGCTTCTTCAGGATGTGTCCCCATCAGCTGCCAGCTCCTGTCTTTGTATAAAAAGGAGTCATCGCAGAGCCCAATTCTCACTTCTAGATGTGGTCCCTCAACCAGGGATACCCTATATGTATGAAGGTGTATGTTTGGGTCAACTAGACGACTGACCACTTACTGAAAATGGAACTGGGCACCTACTAAGATGCCTACCTTGTACTAGTGTGTATCATGGATGTGTAAGACAGCTGCCATGCCTTCCTCATGCCAGCCTCACTGAATCCCACTCTTCACACATTCATTTTGTAAACAGGATTTTACCCATCCCTTCCTTTGGTTTGGGCTCTGCTCTGAGAGCTTTTGTTACAATACCAACCGATCAGAGCTGTGATTTCTGGGGCTTGGCTAGTGACAGTGGTTACACACAGGGACAGGGTGCTGTCGCTGGCACTGACAGAGCAAGATTCGAATGGGGGTCACATACTATCTTCTCTTTCTTAATCTTATGTCTCTCACATTCTCTCTAGTTCTCCCTTCTTTTCTCCTCGGTTGTCCAGGACTTCAGAGTAGAAACTGGAACTCCAGGGTTCCACAGAATAGTGTGTTTTCTTGGAACTCCAAGGAAGTATTTTCTCTAGGCAACTCCTGTGTCTTCTGGTTGTCACTGACCCTTGATGTTCCTTGACTTGTCGAAGCAGCACTCAGCCTCGTGGCCAGATGACTTTCTCTTTGTCTCTTTCCTTCTTTTTTTTGGCAATGGTTATTTTGGATTAAGAACTCCCCTAATCTGGTATGTCCTCATTTTAAACTCACATACATTTGACAAGACTCTACTGTCAAATATGGTTGTTCATAGGCACTGGGTAAGAAAGCATGAAATGTCAGGGATACAGTAAACCTCAGGACAGGACAAACCCAAGTCTCTGAAATCCTGTGTGAGGTGCTCAATCTTCATAGTGCAATTAAAGGAGGAGCTTTATCGATGTAAAAATAAAAATCAGCAAGTACTAGGTGATCATTACACAGTCTTGAATGCTCTCACTGGTCAGTTGAGGAATTCATCTGTGCCATGGGACGCCTTGGAAACGCTGAGAGAAGCACTGAATGGAGTTATGTGGAAAGCAGGAAATTCTGAAGCTGTAGTAAATTGTAGCACATGCAGATCCTGGGTTTTACATACACATATATACATGCACACAGACATGTATATACACATATATGCACACATAAACATACCTACACATACACACATACAAACAGACACAAATTCATACACACTTATACATAACCATACACTCACACATAGATACACACATACAAAGATCCAACCATATATATTCATATACACATGTACAAAAATACTTACCCACAGGCATATATACACACATAGACACATGTGTACATATTTTCACAAAAGACATAATACATACACATTCACACATACACACATGCATATGTACATACATACACAGATTATAAATAGAGTGATTATAGTTTTATGTCAAGAAAGACACAAAATTCAGCTGAAAAATTTCCTTCAAGTATTTTTTCATGTCCTACAATCATTTCCCTAGTTTTTATTCAATCATCTGGTGCTGATTTTCACTGGAAAATCAAAATCAAAGGAAATAACTTAATTTTCTGATGCCATTACATAAATATGGCTCTTCACATTACCCAAATCCGAGTCTACGCCATGTGACCAGAACATTGTGTTCTCTCATTGTTAAAAATGATCAGAATAATTGAGCAGAATGCCTCCAGGTTATAGCTCCTCTAATTACCTTGTATCCTGAATTCTTAATTAATTATATTCTGAGGCATGAGGAAGCAAGTCCCCTTACGCACTGAGCCCTCTGAAGCTGTTTTCTGGGCTGGATGAATTGTCTCTTTTCACTGTCTTTTAGGTTGTCCCTGCAGTCGTTGTCCTTTTGGTCATTTTGATCTCATTCCTCTTGAGTCAATTTCCTACCATTTAGAGCAAGCACCCAGAGTGTTAGCATTCTCCAGCCCGGATTGCCTCACCTCTCACCACGTCCCTTTGTGACCTAGTTAAATGCTGTTTCTGGGTCACAGAAATGATGCAGTCCTAAAGCCTGGGTCTCAAGATCAGCTTCTGACATTGATCGGAATCTTGACTTCCTTAGAAAGTGAGTGGGTGGATGAGAGCCTGCATGGCTGGGTGGCACACAAGACCCGGGTGCTCACTTTGTGTGCTGGAGACGCTGTTCCTCAGTTGGCTAGGCTGGCTGGCCAGCATGCCCAAATTGCTCTACCTGCCTCTATTTCCCCAAGGCTGAAAGTTCAAGCATGCTGTGTCACACTCAGCTTTTAAAGGTAGGTTCTGAGGATCGAACTCACATCCTTATGTTTGTGCAGCAAGCACTGTCCCAACTGCGCTATCTCCTTAGCCTGGAAATGTATGTTTTAAGGACTATTTGGGGTTTTCCTATGTTGCAGAAACAGACAATGCTAAGGCTAAAGGTTATAAAGTCATGTGAGCTTCTATAGTGGACACCAGTAAGAACTGCTTATGTGAAATCTTTTCCTGAATACCTTCCTGTCCAAGCATCAACCCTGAGAAACAGGTATCTGGTGCCTCTGAACATGTAGCCTCTACTGTTCTACCAGTCCGAGATCAGGCCTTCCGCAGTGTGCTTTCTCTGGACAAAGTGAGGGACACCACAGTTGTCAGTATCTATGTCTTAGGGTTTCTATTGCTGTGTTGAAACACCATGACCAAAAACAAGTTGTGGAGGAAAGGGTTTATTTGTCTTACACTTGTTCATTATTGAAGGAAGTCAGGACAGGAGCTCAAACAGGACAGGGACTTGGAGGCCGGAGCTGATGCAGAGGCCGTGGAGAGAAAAGTAACTACATTTATATAGTCTTCAACCCCATCGAAGATCTGAGAAGGGAAATAATGTTACCTGGGTAATTACGAAGTTCAGTAAAACAACTTCCAAAACATGCAACAAATCACAGAGACAACTAGCTACCTGGGCAATCACCCAAAGTCATGTTTGCAGCGTTGAAGCAACCAACTTTGGCTAAGGCCTAACATAACTGATATACCATTTTCAAAGGCAAGCAACTTTTCAAAACTATCTTACCCTGTCTTGGCAGGATATGACAGTCCTGGGCCCTCCCCCATTGATCACTAATTGAGAAAGTGCCTTACAGCTGGATCTTATGGAGGCATTTCCTCAACTGAGGGGCCTGCCTTTCTGAGGAATCTAGCTTGTCTCAAGTTGACACAAAACCAGCCAGTGCAATCTACAAATGTGGAAGCTGAGAAGCCAGATTTGGGGATGGTAGTGAAGAGTCACGCCATTGGAACCCAGGGTCTTCTGGGAACCTTGAAGAACATAAAACCAGTTTCACTTAGTTGACAGAGTGAGTGAATTGAATAGATTGCAATATGTGGAATGTGTAATAGTCATAGGATTATAATTTTTTCTATTTATAATTATTAAATTGTCTCATTAGTAGTTAAAATGGGAAGAAATTCTTAGAGTTAAAAACAGACAGGCACATCTTTTGACCTAAATTTTTTCTTTCCAGAAGTCTGTCTTCAGAAACACCTGCATGTGTGCCTGTTTTCACAACAATGCTTCTTGAAACATCAATGTCAATCATTAGCCCATCACTAAAAGTTTACTTTTATAAACCACAAACTGATCACAGAACAGTGAAGAGCACAACCATTGCGCAGAGACACACAACAGACAAATGACCCTAAACCCCATCAGTCAATCCAGCTTGGACAAGGGAGGTGTTTAGGGTGGCAAGCGACACAGCAAGTCTCATGAAAATTTGTATGTACAAAACAAACCTTGTTATGAACCCTCCTTTCACCTGTACATGGGACTTGGTGGGATACATTTGTTTATTTGGGATGGGATTACTAAATATTATAGGCTAGAAAATGAATAAACAGCAAAGTCTTATCTTTTGCAGTTTTCGAGAGTGGAAGTCTGAGATCAGAGTCCCAGCATGGCTGGAGTCTGGGGATCTCTCCATTTTGCACTGCCCACTTTTCATTATGGAAGAAGGTGGCAGAAGTGTTCTCAGGGCCTCTCCTCTCATAGTAAGGACACTAATCCTCTTTGTGAGAGCTTCACACTTGTAACTGATGCCTTTCAAGTCCCCACTTCCCAAACCAGAACATTAGGATTGGGGTCTCAATATGTGCATTTTTGGGGAGACAGAATATTTAGCCCATAGCACATAAATATGAAGTTTCTCCATTTGAACTTTTCAGTGGTTATAAGGTTCAGTGAGATTACCCAATCAAGGAGCACTCCTTGCAAGAAGCCTAGGGGGAGTATACAAAGCCAAAGAAAGAAAACTAGGAGAAGGTGGGATCCTCTGGAGTGCAGTGTGGATGTCTGAAGAGCTGACAGATCATAAAACCCATGAAAAGGAGGAGCACAAAAAGGTGCTGATAAAAGAACAACGTTTTTTTCTGTCTTCATTTTCTCAGTTTGTAATGAACTTGTACTGCTCAGGAAATAATAAAAAGAAAGAAGTAATACAAGTTGGGTGTCCATAATCTGAAGCCCCAAGTGCTACAAAATCTGAAACATTTGAGTATTGACACACACCATAATAAAACCTCTCTATATTGGACCTCACATGATAGGTTCCAGGCCCACTAAATATATCCTGTTTGATATGAAATGTAAATGAACTGCATGTTTAGACTAAGGTCCCATCCTCAACACAGGTCATTATGTACATACAAGAAGTCAAACTAAACAAAATTTGAAATTTGAAACACTTTTGGACCCGTACATAAGGGATAAGGGATAATCAGACTGTAGTAAATAAATAATTAATGAAATAAAGAAATAAGTAGAAGAAACCCTTTTTTTATATGAGAAATGTCTTAAACTTTTGTCTATTCAGTTATAAATATAGATACAGCCTAAACAACCAAAGAGGAGAGGAGATGGCAGGGGATGAAGTGATGAGGGAGGACAGGGTGGGCAGAAGGACATGAAAGAAGGCAAGGGGTTGGGGAGGACACACTACTGCTGTGAGAGGTTGCTCTTGCACCCTGGAAAGATTTGTCACTTGTATTAGTTTAATAAAATGCTGATTGGCCAGTATCTAGGCAGGAAGTATAGATACCAGGCTAAGAGAATTCCGGGAAGAGGAAAGGCAGAGATGCTGCTGCAAGCCAGAAGCAGAAGAAAAAAGGTGAGAATGCCTTACTGATAAAAGGTACCATGCCATGTGGCTAAATATAGACAAGAATTATGGGTTAATTTAAGTTTTAAGAGCTAGTTAATAATAAGCCTGAGCAATAGGCCAAACAGTTTATAATTAACATAAGCCTCTATGTGTTTCACGGTATGTGACACCTTATATATAAATTTTTAAATATTTATTTTTCTGTCTAAGCCATTTTAAAGCTTGTTAAGGTGAGTTGTTTGTGTGTGCATGTGTGTGTATGTGTGTGCAGGTAAGCATTGCCACTTAATGTTTGATATGAAGATTGATCCAAATTTTCCTTATTAAAACAGTATAGAGTTAACAAAACTGTTTAAAATTTAAGTAGAATTTTAAAAGCAAAAGAGTAAGGCAAAAGTGGCAGAAATTTGGAAAAAAAAATGCAAACAAACTAATATTTCTCAAGATAAACTTCTGGGTGGAAAACTCTTCTCTCCTGTGCAGATAGCCTGTTCCTAACCTGATAGTAAGTTTTGGTGATGTCGTACAAGTCCCATAGTTGACAGAATCACTCCGTTCATGTGCTCACACAAGATGCTCTGGCAGATGCATGGGGGGTCACTGCCTCCACTGCTATGGAAGAGGGAAGGGAAGACCATAACAGGGGTGCCTGTGGGCTTTTAGTGGGCTTCAGCATCCCACAGTGCACTGTAAGAAATAGAAGCCATAAACTGCTGAGTCTGAGGAACCAGGGATGTCACTTTGGTGAAAATCTTAAGAAACTGGGCATAAAATCTCTTTCACCTTGACTGCGGTTCTGTGAAAGACTGGCTATGGATGGTATCTAGGCATTGAGTTTTGGTAGGGCTCTGGTAGTTTCCAGAACTGCTCAGAGGGATTCATTCTTCAATGTTTCTGCAAACAACATTGTTCGCGGTGCATGCCCGCCTTACCCCATGCAGCTGTTCCTCTCCCTCTATTTTCTTTGCATTCTTTATTTAGGGAAATCATAGGAGTAGGTATGGTTGCTGTAGAGTCATGTGAATCTTCCTGGTGAATGTCAAACTGGAAGTAGTCTTTGGGACTGAACCAAGGAGAGAACTTTTGAGAGAATTATTTCCAAATTAGAATCCAGCTCTTCTACTTCAAAGACACAGCACAGAAAGCATTCAGATGACACCTACTCTCTTTGCCCATCTAAGATACCGGTCTCATCTCTGGGTTGCCTTACCATTTTACAAGGATAGGAGAAGATTTAAGCCAAGGTTTTCCTGCAAAGGGAAGCACAGGGAAGACAAACCTGTGATTGAATGTCTTCTTCCTGCTCAATACCTGAGCACATTGCTGTGGTGGCACAGGCCTGGGCGGAGTGGGATGGAGTAGGGGGGTGGGAAGAAATGTGAGGTGCTGGTGAGTGGCAGGAGACCAGCATCACCAACACTGTCCTCTCAGTAGGTCCTTCTCACTAGTATGGTCAAATTTACCAAAATGAAGAATAAGAGAAAAGGCAGTTAGCTGTAAACAGGATTAATTATATGTGCAGGAATAGTGATATACAAAGATACTGGGTGAAGGAAAGTCACTCCTGGGACTGCAGGCCACTTCTGGTGTGGAGGGAACCCTTAGGGATCAAGTTGGTTCAAACAGGTTTGTGATAGGCAAGAGCTAGGCTCTTCAGAACCCTATAAGCTATTTCCCACCATCTTATAGCTCGAGATTATAACTGGAATAAACGCTATACAAAGGCTAGTGATGAGAGACAGGAGTTGAATCTTTAAGTTGTGTGTTATCTAGAGAGTCAACAGTCTGCGAAAGCAGCAGGTTCGCACCCTAAGAACTGTCTTGTATCTCATGCCCAGTGGACTTTATGAGAAACAGGAGGAAAGAAAAGGAATGAGTTATTCTTTTAAAAGAAATATTTATTTATTATGTATACAATATTCTGTCTGTGTGTATGTCTGCAGGCCAGAAGAGGGCACCAGACCTCATTACAGATGGTTGTGAGCCACTATGTGGTTGCTGGGAATAGACATCAGGACCTTTGGAAGAGCAGGCAGTGCTCTTAACCACTGAGCCATCTCTCCAGCCCCAAGAAATGAGTTATTCTTGAGTTTACTTTTGTCCCTCTGGTCGGATGTGAGAGAGTTCTTACAGCGCAAGGACATCTTGGCATTTGGGAGCCAAGGGATACCACCAAGTCACCCTGCAGAAAACCTCACATGAGAGATTTACTGGGGAGAAGAATAGAATGGTGACTGCCTCTGGCCAGGAGCAGACACAGTGCCAGGCTGGGCAGAGGGGAGGGCCTTTTGGAGCATGCCCAGTGAGATAGTGGAAGAGTATGGACAGTTGCTTCTGGCTGTTAATGCTGAGTCATTGGGCTGGGGTTTTAGGAGCTCTGAGTCAAGCCAGGGTTGGTGTGGGTGGGGTGTTTCCCTCATCCCTCGTCCCTGGTGCCTATATGGTGGTCAGCCATGTTTCTGAGACTAACATCTGTGCTTCTCTCTCTATCATCCCTTGCTCTCTTCCTTTGCTCCATGAATGTTTGGGATCCGGCATCTTTTAATAACAAGTCAAATTACTATTTGCTGATCTCAACCTTAATCTCCTCTGGGTTAACGCAGAGCAAAAGACCGACACTGTGTGTATATGGTAATCTGGTAATAACACATACATGCAGATTCATTTCTACAGTATGAAATTCAACATATTATAATGAATAATATGAAATGTCTCTATCCATCCCTTCTGTCATTTACCCAAATCAGCTGCAATAGGAGTATTTATTCAAAGAATGGTGCATGTTATAAGTTGGTGCCCACCTTCCTAACCAACTTTCACTACTTACCTGGGTCTCACAAGTCACCAAGGGTCACTCTGCTGAAGGGAGCCCGTGAGCTTAGAGGACTTCTCTGAAAAAGCCTGAAGGGTTCTGGTGCTTAGCTGTGGTGTTCCAGTGGGCTTGTGGTTGAAGGCTTTGCATCCTGGCCAGCACCCAGAAGGTGTAGTCCCACAGTGGATGGAGTGGATGAAGGAACAGCCCACTTTCCCAGAAGCTCAGGGACCTTTCCTGCCGACCCTGACCCACCTCGCCAAGGGGAGACACACAGTATCCCTTTTTCAGAACCTTCGAAGTCACTTTTTCAGATTAGCATTCAGAGAGTAGGATTGGGGGTGGAGGAGTGGAGCCCTGCTTTGGAGAGCTGGGACTGGGCCCAGTGATTCCAGCTGAGGTGGAAGTTGGCTACTGTTTAGTCTCCAGTATTCTGTAGCTCATGCTTCAAAGGCCCACAGACCATACATTATAATGCCCAGTGAGACATTACATAGATTTTACTATATGGGCTTCATCATATCATTTAAAAATATCTAAGATGAAACAAAAGAACCTCTACCATGTCCTTCAGAACAGAGACTGTCTCTGAGACATAGGCGGAGCTGGATGAGTCTTCCTGTCAGAGCACTTGCTCCTGAATGCCAGAGGAATGTGAGGCGACATTTAAGAAGAGCCAGTGCGACAGAGTTTAATAGCATTTTTTCCCTTTTACTTGAAAACGTGTTTTAATGATCAAATTTGGCAGTTACAAACCTGGACACCATGGGGGAGATTTTTTTTTCTTGTTTTAGTTTTTGGCTGTAATTTTGTATCCTTTTATTTCATTTTGTTTTCCTTCATTTTTTCTTTTGTTCTATTTTCTTTTTATTTTTTAAAAGAAAAAGAACACAAGAGTGAATATCATCAACAGCAATATGTGCAGAACAATCCATGTCTGTAAGGGGCAAACTTCAGTGAAGTTGCCACTTTCCCCTTTGCATAAGGTTTGCATTGATGTGTGTGGGAGCTGAGGTGAGTGTGCATGGAGCTGAGGTGAGTGTGCATGGAAGTGGCAGACTGACAACTTATTCTGTCTAGGAAATGGTGTGAAGGTCGAGTGCTTAATAACCGGGCCAAACACATTCATCTTTAAAAAAAAAAGTCAATAGAAACACTTTGTTTTTGAAAACAGAGTTAAATGAAAACAATAAAATCTAAGGAAAGACACAATACACTTTGAAATGAATAAAAACATCTTTTTCAAATCTAAAGTCCTCTTTCTTCATGGGTATACCTCAAAAGTTTGCAGACAACAATGTGGATGACTAAGAATTCTATTTGACCCTCCAAATTAAAGCATCCGGATAGGCATCAAATACTGTATCTACAAATGCCTGGAAAATGGAAACCACCTATATACAATTTTATAAACATTTAAAACACCAAAAACATACATCTTTTACAAACCAGCCTGTTTATAACAGGCAAATGTACACCACGGTCTCGTAACAGTGCTTTCCAAGGACCCTCCCCATCTCCAGACACATCTGTCACTCCCCACATCCAGTAGTATGGGCTCATAGCATTGTTAAATAGGAGCAGTCCAGGGGCTGGTTTGCTGAAGGGTGCCGCAGGACATACTAATGGGCCCAACACACCCCAAACGACTACAGAATTCTCTAGTGTATTCCGAACACTGGAAGAGACTAATTATGGCCTTTGTGTATTGTTAAACACTTGTAATTATTGCTTTTCATTATTACATAAGGAAAGAAATACCTTTTTCTTTTCCTGTCTTAGCCATCTGGCTAGATATTTGCTGATGTCAAACCCATGCATGGCGACTTTAAACTCCCTGTGACACACCACCGGAAGCTCAAAGAGGTGGGTCTGAATCAGCAGTGCAGCTGGAGGTTGCAAGACAAACTAACACGCACACTCACTGCCTCCTCACGGACCACACAGAAAGACAGCACTGAAGAAACGCCCCTTGGAAGCCCCATGTCCCACAAACCTAAGCACACGACCAGGGTCTGCAGCAGTGAGGAGGTAAGACGACTGCCAGACAATCCACGCAACACGAACACTAGATCTTCCTGAATTATTTCATCTAAATGTGTCTTTAATGGTTTATTCTGATCCTCTTTGTCTTTTTGCTTGTTTATTATGTTTTGTCCACCCCCCGCCCCCCACCAGCATCTGCAAAGAAGACAGAGCACTGTGGGTAGGGAGTCAGCAGGAAAAGGTTGATAGGAAATGTTTCATTTTCTTCTGAGATAGTGATCTCCTATGGCAGTTCCAGGTAAATCTCCCAGGCCTTCCTGTGACTCCAACAGCTTAAAATGGCCTTGACCTACACATATTGCTATGACTTTCTCATTGCATTTTGTGAGTGGGCAGGAAAGGGGTACACAGAAAGCAGACATGGGATGAGGCTCAGCAGCAAAATCCTCTCAGAGGAAGGGGATGAATGAAGCACATGTCTGTCCTTTACAGCCCTATAGCTCCCGCTTAGAGTGTGACAAAGACTGACGGCTTCTCTCACACTAACCAGACGTGTGCCACACATCTCCCAAGAGAAACACAGACACACACTAACCGGCTAATTTTCCATCATGGTGAACAGGACAAGAACAGACAGTAGCAGAGCTTATGAGGAGGAAACAAAAACATTAAACCCATAAGACACACTTAGTGTGTGTGTTACATACCACCAGTTTCACTACCAGCGACGACTACAGTCTGAAGAGTTCTGTGCTCACTCCATCCTAGAAACATTCATTTGGCAAAAGCAGCATTCTGATGAATGTCCAAATCTCTGGGCCCATCAGAGTCCCAGAGAAAAGGTCTCTATTTGTCTTATCCTTGCATATTTCAGTGAAGGAACAGTGGGAAGTCAAGGGTTTAGTAGAAGGAAGCAGGTGCCAGCTCAGGGCAGCTTAGCGGTGTGCAAGGTTACAGATAAGGAGCGGTGCCTACGTGGATGGGTGGCAGTTTGAGTCAATGAGTTAACTTTTGTTTGAGCCTGGGCAAATCTCTTCCTCTCTCTGGGCGAGCTTCCTCCCTTATAAAGTGTGGGGGCTAGCCTAGGAAATCTTAGGGACCCCGTTCTGTTAAACCGTGGTCACCCCATCTAAGATGCATGTAGAAGTCGCTGCAGTACACCCTCTGGTCTGTAAGGAAACCTAATTTTTAGAAAGAGAAGAATCCAGTAGACCCGGTGCTCATCTGGATGTCTGTAGAGCTATTCTGCTGAAATTTAGCAGGAAGGTGTCCCAGAGAAAAAAGGATTTTATGTAGGTCAGAGGAGAGGGTGGGCAGGGATTTCTTCAGTAACTCTGCCACTGCCTGCAGATAGCTCTATTTATGCCTTCATTATAGGGTTGGCCAGGCGTTCTCTCTAAAAGAGATGCTGGCTAAGCACGGGTGACTCATTGGCGTGGATCTCATCTCATATTTCCTGGGGCAAGAAATGAATTGTTGGTTTTACTTTGATGGTTTTATGCTGTTGTGTTATTAAAAGCACAGCAGTGATTCAATTCTGGACCATTAGTTTGTCATTTTCTTTGTGATTCTTGCAAATGTGCTTCTTACATAAGAAAAAATACTAAAGACTTTATTCTTAAAAGCAGCCTTAGTGAAATTTATTTATTTCAAGACCACGATGTGGATAATGCCTCCATGGGTGAGTCTAAGCTAGAGAATGCAAGAGAAAAGCCAAGAAAGGGGACAAGCATGTTCTCTAAGTCAGGAAGTTTGGGAATAAAAGGACAGATGTTCAGAAACATCAGCTCCTGCAGAGAGGTAAGTGGATTAAAGACAACCGAGGACTGATGGGCAGATCCCAGACAGCTCCCTTCACACATGCATACAGAGATTTGCTCGCAGGCAGATGTGCAAATATGCATTCCTTTCCCTGGCTCACTGCAAAGGCGGCGGCCACAGCTGATCAGAGTGAAAGAGCAAAGTTCACTCCACTGCCAGCTTTAACCTTCAAATGCTAGGTTTCTGCATTTTCAGCGGGATGGGTATTCTGTCATGGGAAAGTGATGGCCAAAGGCCATCTGTCCGATGGGAGGGAGACCCCAGGGTGTAATCAAATGTTACTCAGTTTCAAATAGTAGTTCTGAAAAATTAGAAAATACTGTCTTTAAAAAAATCACGGTACTTGCTTTAAATTGCTATAAATGGCAGTACTAAAATAAGGTTAACTGAATAAGATATGGCATTTGGTGTTCCTGTTAGACTAGAGATCAGAGAAATCAGAAGGTGAGCAACGCTTGCTCCCCTCACGATTTCCAACACTGAATCCTAAACCCTTTGGGGCAGCTTCCCTCAAGAGCAGCTGTGGTGAGTGCACACTCAGAGCAATACTTATTAGGCCCTCCTCTCACACACACATGCACACATGTTTGCACGCACGCACGCATGCACACACACATACACACAATTTATACATGGTTACTACCTACTTTTTTCTTTAAAAACCTAAGAGTATTTATAATGACACCACTACCAGTTTAGAACGATACGTACGGTTGGTTTTCCCCTTCAGTGTGAAGAAGTGAGGTCCCCTAGGGGGAAACGTCTGACAGCATAACATCCTGTCTTCCCCGAATCTATCTGTGAATTCTGTTTAGGCTTCCACTACCTCTCATTCTAGAGAGAAATAGACCAGCAGGGGTCTGTTCCTGCAGGAATGTTAGAACCAAGCTATGGCTAGGATTATTTGCCAGAAAACACAGAACAAGTTCGACACAGTCTTTCTGGTGTTTGAACATTAACCTCCCCCAACCCACCCATTGGAGTCTAGATAGCCTCTTATTGCTCATTCATGGTAACTTTCTCAGAGATCACAAACCCAACTACATTATACTGGATGCTTAACACAAACAGGAAAAAAATCTGAGCACACTAAGCATTTTACTCAAATCTAATTTTATAGCTGAAAAATTAGACAGCTTATTGAAAAACAGAGCCAGTTTTAAAGGCTTCCGTCCACCCTGTCGAACACTGCCGTTCTTTTCTCTCATCTAGAACACTAACTTCTCCGACAGACAGCCCTGCTGTTTTCATTTCCTTGGCTCAAAATCACATGCGACGCTGCCCCTCTGACGGTGACGGGGCTAATACTGCAAGGACCTTTGCTTTCCCACTCTCCGGGGCAAAAAAATGCACAAAGCCATTTGTGTTCTCCCCTTTGACAAAGCCAACTCATTTCTTCTCCTTTGCACTCCAAGCCATAAACACAGGTATTCACAAACAAGGACTGTTAGCTCCCCCTCCAATGTCTGAGCCGCTCCTTGTCACTCTGGAAGTCAAGCTTGCTGGGACAGTGAGACTTGTGAAGGGGTTCCTCATAGACAATCCACATTTCCACAGACTTCTCTCCATCCAGACCCAAGTGCGGCTTGTTTCCTTCTGCGCTGTAAGAGTCAGGGCACAGCATCCACGGTGTCCTCTACACCTGGGTCTGGTGCTGCGTTTCCACGAAGGGAATGTGAAGGCTGGTGAGGCCGAGCTCACCCGCGCTTTCGTAGTCCCTCATGGCCACCTCAGAGTCGTCAAAGCCACGGTGGGCTGGCGTATCTGAGGACGAGGTGCCTCTGGGATTGTGCAAGGACAGAGACACGCTGTCTACCGGACCCTGGTTCATGCTCACTGCAAAAGTACTAAAATCACAGCCGGAGGGTGGCCCCCCCAAATCTGTTTCATTGGGAAGCGGGTGAGGAGGGAGGTACTGGCTGGGGTGAAACCGGGGCCTTCTCTTGCAGTCTGGGCTCATGGTGCCAGCTAGCGAGGTGGGCTGCGAGGGAGGCAGGGCCTCATACTGTTCCGGGAAGTCCTCGGGCAGCGGAGGGGGCAGCTGATCCTGACTTAGGAACTCTTCTTCGTGAGGTGGGGGGTATTCACTGTCGATGTCGTATCCGCCCAGGTAGTAGTCGCTCTCCAGCTCTCGTGTGCTGCCCTGGTGCGCTGACCCTCCATCTTGGCTCTCGTAGTTGGGCATTTCCTCGATGTCAGACAGCCGCGCCCCTGGCATCCAGTCGGAGGTGTCCCAATGATAGGCTGTGAGAGGAAATCCAGATGATTAACGGCCTCCAGACTGGAGGTGGGTGAATGAGGCTGCCACGCACAGACTAGAGGTGGGGCGAGGGTGAATGAGAAGCAGGGATGGGCCTGCCGTGCAATACTGATGCCCAGGAAACCCCATAGCCAAAGTCATATGCAAACTCTCTGAGGGCCCATAGGGTCAGCCATGCTCTGGCCTGCAGAAAGAGAGAGCACAGAGAGAAGGTGCCTGGCTGTGCAGACTCCCAATCATGAGGCCCAGAGCAATGGCCAACAAATGCATGCTGATGGAACACAGACAGGGTCCTCAAAATCCACCTCTTCCCCCCTCCCATGCACATGCTGTGCACAAGGCCAGGCTGGCAGCATGCGGGCAGAGTTGCACTGTGTTCTGAGACCTGCAGAGAGCACGGAGCCTTGCAGGAAAGTGGGTGAGTTTCACACACAGGGAAAGAGGCTGCTAAATGCATGTGGACCTGAGCACACAAGATGCCTGGAACATGCAAAACTCAAACTGGGAGACTCAGAGGGGACGGAGAGGGGCATGGTCAGTATGAGAGGAGAGGTGCGAAACACAGAAATAAGCTGTCATCCTGGGTGGTGGCAGAGTCACCTCTGTTGTAGTTCTGTCCTTGGTCCATGACAGACACTGTTCAAACACAAAGTGAAAAGTGAATCAGGCCATCCAGGCCATGGGAAGACAGACAAAGCAGGTAATTCAGAAGCGTTAAGACCACTCCTTAGGAACCAAGGCTAACACTGAGTTTAGGCTTTTAACCTCCTCCCCTCATCACTAGTTAGGAAATTAAGACATAAATCCTATCTGTATTTTGTTATAATTTTACTAAAGCACTGATAAAATTACCTGCTATAAATTAATCCTCATAAAATTTTCATTTCTGATGATTTTATAAGTATCCACAGCTCACAGCAGGTATTCAAAACATACTAGAATGAATGTAATGTTAACTGATTAACCTGGACTGCAGATGAATGTTCTTTACCTTGAAGACATTTGATAAGAGAAGCTAGATATTTAAAAATATGAACTAGATTTTTCTCTCAAAATTACTAAGTTTATTGCAATCAATAGAGAGACATCTGGCATTGAATTTGATTTGTTTTCTGGTGCTGGAGAACAAAGCCAGAGTCTTGGGCTAGCTAGGCCAGCTGTCTATCATTGAACTACATCCCCGACCCCAACATCTCACTTAAAACCACCATTATCATGCACTTTCGATTGATTACAGTCAGTTCAGATAAAGTACCACAGAAGCAAACTTTCCAGAAGGACACAGACATGCCACAAAAGGAGGAGACAAACAAACAAAAATCAAAACCAAAAAATAACTGTAAATACCTTCATTCTCTATAGAGTCAACTACATTGTTGACAAGCTGAATGACAGTCACTATGGATGCTTTTGGTGGGAAAAGAAGACAGGAGGGAGGGGAGGGACAGTTCCTGGTTAGTCACATATTTCAAACACATGTTAATGACTAATAACAACAATAATGAAGACATTAGACACAAACTCCTTTCCACAATCTGTCCCTCAGGGCTGGTGTCAAGAGGACACTTATATATGGAGGCCTGGGTTCTGTCAGAACAGAATAGAAACAACAGAAAGCTAGGAGGCCATACTCCTAAAAAGCATGACTGTCAAGGATCCCTGAGTCATTACTTCCCACTCCATGACCTGTCATGTCAAACCAGGAAGACGGCCCATGGAACTCATGGAGAGTTCTCATTAGCACCATCCGAGGCCCTCAGAGGAGGACTATTCCTGGACATAATTCATTGTCGGTCACCAATGTGCTCTGAATACAATGTCAACTGTGTAGGAGTTTGGGTATTGTTATGAGTCTGATGGCCTCACGCATGCCACTGATGGTCCAGACCAACCGGAGGCCTATCTCTTGCTGGTGAGGCTTGGGGTGTGTGAAGGAGACCTCTGGTCTATTAGAGTTGCTTTAGATCACGTGACTTCAGATGAAAGGGCCTAGCGCTTCCTGCCCAGATGCAGATCCTGAAGGGGTAGGCGTGTGAGTTAGATAGCCTTTGAGAGCCATCAGCCAGACATTATGGCTGGAGCTACTGCCTGGTCTCTGAAACTATATGTTCTCAAAGTTTAACATAAAATGCAAGGTTGCTATAGGTTTTTTTTTTTAATCTCACTGGAGGTAAAGAAGGGAGGATACATCATACACCTGGGTCAGAGGCCAGTGCCTTTGTTTCAAAAATGGCCAGAAGAAATTAAGATATATGGTTTGTTATCCCAGCAGATAGATACATCAGTGTGTGCTTGTATGTGTGCATTTATATGTGTGTGTGCTCATGCAAGCATGTTTGTGTGTGGTATATGCATGTTTACAGGCTCACGGGCCAGTGCAATTGAGTGTGGAGGCCAGAGCTGAATGCCTAAATGTTTATCTCTCTCTCTCAGCCTCACTGCCTCAAGGCAGGTTCTATCAGTGGACAGGAAGCTTGGAATGTTGACTTGCCGCCTGCCATGTCTTTTCCTCCTAGGGCTTGGGTTAGCCATGCGCTGCATACATGTGACTTTTTTGTAGATGCCAGGGACCCTAGCTCAGGCCCTTATGTACAGAACAAGTGCTCTTACCTATGGAGTCATTTTCCCAACCCCCACACTGAAACTTCTTCAGGTGTGGCTAGTATTGGGGGACTATGTGGGAGAGGTTTGGGTTACACATGAAAAAGCAAACTATTGCAATTCTATAACTACTTCTTGGTTACTTTCCCTCTGTTTGCTCAGAGACTGGGGCTGTGTTGTTCTCAATCTGTTTTTCTGCATACAGAATAGCCAGCGCACAGTGGACTAGCCAGGGTTCATGTGCTGAAAGATCACATTGATTAGCAAGTGCAATCTTTTTTCTTGCTGATGGTAAAGGGGAGAGGCCACCTAAGGTGTTGGCTGGGGTGGGGCAGCCTGCCCCTAAATGATCATGTGAAATAATTTTTGCTTTAGCACCACGTGACAAACATTGCTAGTTGGACTTTCTTCTTCCACCACTGGCTACCCTCCACAGCTGGTTTCCTAGAGACACCAGCTTCTTCTCCATCAGCACAGGTTTGTGGGATCTGGATGCACCCGACTTGGAGTTATCAAAGCAGTCTGTGAACCACAGGGATTTGCGTGCAGCATTCTGGGCAGACAGGCATTTTTTTCCCCTAAGAGTCTGTGTCACAGTTTTTAAATCAGTTCTCCAAAATCCCACGACCCCAAAAGATTGATTAGAAGGGAAATTCAATTGAACAAAGGCATCACTGGCTCTACAGAATAGCCATCCTGTCTCTAAAGTAATGCCCAATAACGTGGGGGCTGAATGCAGGGGTGGGAGGACACAGGCAGCAAGAAAGGGAATGCATTGTCAGGTCTGCTGTGAAGCATCATGGGGAGGAGGCAATCCTGTCACCGTCCAAGCCCCACGGATGCAGATCCTGCCCTGACCAGTGGCACATTGACTCCTCCGGCAAGGATTCTCAACAATGGGTAAAAACGGTAAAAAGTCAACACACAGATGAAGAAACAATAGCAGTGCTGCCCCCCTCACCTCTCCTGCTGACCCCAGTACAGGACAGGCAATGCGCTTACCATTGTCGTCACCAGAGTCCGACTGGAAGGAGCTGAGGGACTGAACTTCGGAGTTGCTCCCTTTGTTACTGCTTGTGAAGCAGGTCACCTCTCCCGGGTCATCAGCCCCTTTGTCTTCATGGACAGGCGGGAGAAAGCAGAACCATCACTCAGCCTTGTGCAATCCTTCAGTCTTGCTCTCTCCCTCCCTACCCTTTTTTTTCTTAGAAGCTTTCTGATTTGCTTTGAGAAAATAAGTTAGCTCCACAAAGGAAAATTGATTGTGCCATAGGGGGCAAAGGTCTGTCAATCAAGTGATTTACATTATGGATTTGGAACCCTTAACCCATGGTAAATGAGCTTCGGAATGGCTGTCAGCTGAAAGTAAGTGTTCCTGCCTCCAAGTGAGGACTGAGGAGAGAAGTGGAATGAGGAAGGAGCAGCTGAGCTGCTCTTCATTCAGACTTAATTTATGTCATTTACATGAACCGATGTGGTGTCAACACCAGGTTAAATGAGATTACTTTTAAAACAGGGGCATAAATATTTTACAGGCAAGAAAGCCGTTATATTTCTCCCAGCTTCCATCTCTGGGGAGGAGTGGAATTTTCAGCTCTGCCTTCTAGAGGGCAGTGGTGTTTCATCTTGTGGCTGCCGATGTTCTCTGTCTGGTAAGAGGACAGGCCGATGTGAATTCTCCCTTATTCACTTGGTGTTTATTTTTCTCTCTGTCTCTGCTATAGGAAAATAGCTAGACCCCCTGCACGCACACACACCCCTTTCTAATTTAGGAGGTGCAGGAAGCAAGAAAAAGCACCATATCTTGAGGTGGTCAAGCCCACGAGGAATTAGTTGTCAGAAACTGTCTCGCTAGCTCTAACTATGGCTTGTTTAACAAAGAGGAAAGCGCGCTCTATAAAATCCAATGATACTTCAGGGGGAAGTGTGAGTTTTGGCCTGAGGTCGATTCTGAAAATAAAGCTGTCATGTCAGGAGGTGGTGACGGAAAATATTCTCTAAGAAATACTGCAGAGCGTCCTGGGATGTGAGGGTGCAGAGACACAGACCTGTGATTATGGGATAGTTACTTTGTTTTGAAGCTGCCGATCCCCCCATAAAGAGCAACATCAGGAGCAAACATGAGAGCCCCACCTGCTTTCTGCTAAGCAAGGGCCTTAGACAAATGAGTGATAGAGGCGTCGAGAGACATGTGTGTGCGTGCGTGTGTGTGTGCATGTGTGTGTGTGTCTATGTTCATCTCCAACAGTCACAGTTCAAAGCTTGGCCATGCAAAGTACAAGGCGTTCATGACTGAACCCGGAGCACTGAAGAGCAGGCAGGTGGTTAGCCGACCTTGGGGGTGGCAGTGACACCTGCAAGTCCCTTGCTTTGCTTTTAACTCAAACCTCCTTTCATTTCCAAAATAAAAAGGAGGGTTTTGGCTGGGTGTGTGGTAACACGCAGCTTTAATTCCAGAACCTAGGAGGCAGAGGCAGGCGGACCCTTAAGTTCCAGGCCTGACAGGTAGTGCTGCATAGTGAGATCCAACACACACACAGAGCAATGACAACCAAGCAAGAGTCTCTCCATAGCATTGTATGATCCCTGACTCCACTTGAGAGGCCAGGGGATGACTTAAAAGCCATGTGTGTCCACAGGACAGAACCAGCAGGTGGCATGTTGGTGACATTAGAATAGAAAGACCTCATCTTGTGTCTCCCCTCCCATGGAGTGATACTCTCCCTACTCTGCCTTGCCTCTTTCCTGCTGAGCTCCCGGGGCAGTTCTGCTAAGGGCAGATTTGGGACGTGTCTGTGCCCCGATTCTGGCCTTTGCTTCCTTCAGGCTAGTCTTCCCCAGAAGCTGGTGATGATACCCGTGCTGGACAGACTATCGCATGGCAGACACACATCACTGGCAGCTTTACCCCTGCATTCTCTTCAGATCACAGTGTCTAACCCACGTGTATGTATCCCTTTGTCTCAGTCAGTTCTTGGTGCAGCACACTATGAACCTCATGGACGTGTTCAGCTTCTGTAATAAACACCATCTCTCTTCCCCCCTCTCTTGCTTTTCAGGGAGAATTTGTTTTTCATTCCGCCCTCTGCCCTCAAACAGGGATCTCCAAGTTTCTCTCAGAGGTCCAGCCGACCGACTTTCTCTTTCCCCATGTGCAGATGATGGTCACCCATCACCTCTACGACTTCTGAATTGGCCCCCAACCCTCGCATGCATCCTGAATACTGATCTGGTTGCTTCCTGATTCTAGGAGCCCCTCTCCAATAATTTCCTACTGAAATTGACTCATGCTTAAGTCATGTAATGGCTCAGTAATGTCTGCTTTTTCCACGAGCGCGGTTTACTTCCTTATCTGAACATGGGACCATTGAAACCCACTCCATCCTCCTTCCCCATATACAGCACAGTTCAGAAACGTAGACTTCTCTCTGGCCTATGAAAGCTGTGCAGCCTGCTAATAAGCCAGGGGACAGCAGAGTCTGCTTTAGTCTCTCTCTGAGGCCAGGGCAGGGAGCAGTCACCTGCTTTGCCAACTCAGCCTTCCTTCTGAGTCTAATTCAGTCCCTGCCGGGTCTGTCAGGGCGGTCTTCAAAACTGTAACTAGCTCGTGCCACTCACTTGCTTAAACACCTGCCTCCCTGTGGGTGCTAAACCCCACCTTCTGCCCGATGCTGGGCGACCCCAGCCACACTCAACTCAGTCATGAGAGTGCCTTTTTCATTCCTCCCTCCTCTAGCACGGCTTGAGTTGCTGAAACCTAGGGGCTTCCTGGGGCACCGGCCCATTATCGCATCTCACTCACTTTCGGGTCCTGTGTCCCAGTCATTCTTCCGGATGGAATCGCAGTCCGAGCGACAGGGCGACACAGCTGGAAGATTGGGGGCCACGCTGCATACCACCACACCCCGACGCGCAGTCAGGATGCGAGGGGACTCCGGGTGGAACGTGCTCATTTCCTGTGGCTCACCACCCAGTACGTCCAGGCCCTTGTCCAGATTGCTCCTGGAGTCGCTCTGGAAGCAGGGTGTGTAGGCCATGGGGCGCACTGGCACCTGAGGCGGCCCCACCTCCTGGTACACATTGCGCCCATCACCCGCACGCAGGCTGCGGAATGGGATGCCGTTGCTCTTGTGCAGGAGCGCGGCTGTGGCTGGGTCCTGCACTAGCGTGATGTTGTTCCGAGAGTAGTTCTTTCGAAAGACCTTCTTGCGGAAGACGATGAAGAGCACGACCAGGGTGAAGATGACAAAGAGGACCACAGCAATGCCTATTAGTTCCTCCTTGCCCACATATGAGTGGCCAGCTTGGATGTTGGGCACGACCACGGGACGCAAGCCACAGTACTGACCCACATAGCCTGGGGTGCAGTTGCAGAAGAAGGAGCCGAATAGGTTGACGCAGGCGCCTCCATTCTCACACTCCTCTCGCTCACACTCGTCCACGTCATCCTCACACCTTTAGAGACAAAGCACACAGAAGCCCTTCCAACATCAGAGCTCAGACAAAAGGCTTTAAAGCAGACGGAATCCCCGAAAGAGGACCATGGCATGTGTCAGTGTGTACATACATATGTGAGAATATGTTTGATCATATTCATAGGTTATGTGCTCATATCTCTGTATGTGCATTGTGTACGTACACAGGGGCACACACACAGAGATGAATTAATATATTTCTGTGTCCACCGATCCCTTGCCCATTTCCTTGCGTCAAGGTGTGCCTTCTCAGGTCTCAATGGGATTTGGAGAAGGACAAGCTGGTGGGAGAGGATCATAAAGGGAAGAACAGATGGTGTGGGAAAGGAACGCTCTCCCATCCGCTGGGTCAGGTGCACATTAGAATTTAAAACCGTGCAATTTCAGAAACAGTATATAGTATGCATTTCTCACATCATGTAAAACACCTCTGCACCCCTTCCCCAAGGGTGCCATGTAGGACCTCATAATCAAAGCCCCCAATATTTCCACAGGGAAATATGAATGGTTGCACCAGGCGGGAGAAATGGACTAGGAAGGGATCTGGGGCAGTTCTAGGCCTCTTTCACCCGCCCAATAGTATAACTACAAAGCAGGCTTTTAAAGACATTTTTAATTTTCACATGTGTGTATTGTGATTCTGTCTGTCTGTCTGTATTCCATGTGTGTGCAGGTGCCTGCACAGGCTAGAAGAGGGCACTGGGTTCCTTGGAGCTGGAGCGTGGGTGCTGGGAACTGAATTCAGGCCCTCTGGAAAAGCAGCAAGCAGTCTTCGCCACTGGCCTTGCTCTCTGGCCCCACACAGCAAGCCTTTAGTCTGATTCCTTCTTTAACACTGACAGCATGTGCTGGAACTTCTGTCCTCCATGCCTCTCTACTTAAGAAATTGTTCTGATACGCCGTGGAAGAGGCTGACTCATCTATAGTTTTGGTAATCCACCTTTTAAAATGTAGTCCAAATATCCCCAATTTGAACAGACTGGGGCCAGGTCAGCCAGAAACTAGAATCACAGAGTATTTAAAAATAAATGCGGCTTTATTACTTTAAATTACATCCAGCAGTTCAACATCAGCTAAGTATTTCTAGGTGGAGTCCTTAGAGACTGGCTCTAATGAACGCACCAGACTGACCTGTAATTAGACTATCCCTCACCGAGAGCACACTTCGAAACCATCGCCAATGCCTGGAAATGGCCTTTCAGTCAGAATTTAAAGCATTCCCTTTCCACCTGACTAACACTTAAATTTCCCTCATTTCCTGGAGGAAAAGGGTTTTCAAAGGCAAGATAAGGACTAATTTCTCAGAATAGCCATTAAACATGAGATAGTAGACTCCAGTTGGTGGGTTCTGGGAAGTGAGTTTTATGTAGATCTCATAATCATATCGGAAATTTTAGCTAATGCCAAGCACATCTGAAGTGCTTATAGAATACACAGGGATTGAATAAGCCTGAAAGTACAAAGGGATATAGTAAAATATACAAATTAGATACAACCCTAGGGGGTTCCCTACTGACATTGTAAGTACTTTTAAAAATGTAGTTAGTGGTGTGTATGTCTGTGTGTGGTGTTTTCTCGTCAGTGTGGTTGTGTGCACATGCCTGTG
>JABTXL010005776.1:2283240-2310680 GCA_025134845.1 Neodon shergylaensis | reverse complement strand
TCTCGTCAGTGTGGTTGTGTGCACATGCCTGTGGAGACCAGAGGTGTACATCATTGTCCTCCTCCATCACTTTCCATCTCTGTCTTTTGTGATCCCCATCCCTCACTGAACCTAAAGCACACAGTTTGAGTAGACTGACTGACGAATGAGACCCAGGAAATACCAGCCTGAAGATGACAAGTCTATGACACCATGCCCAGGTTTTTATGTTGGGTGCTAGGAAGTCTGAACTCCTTCTTGCACTGCAGCCACTACTCCTACTGAGCCAGCCCCTCCGAGCACTGTGTGGGAAAGACAGCCGCGTGTCCATTTATTCTAATGAACTACATGCTGGGTTGTTTTCTTAGGATGAGAAGCAGTGTAGAGAGAGAAAAGTCTGTGAACAGTCGCACTTACGTGACGCCCGTGAGGCCGGCTTTACAGCTGCAGACAAAGGTGTTTCCTATGGGGTCACAGGATCCTCCATTCCGGCAAGGGTTGGGGAAGCAGGCTGTGATCTCTGCTTCACAGTTTCTCCCCGTGAACTGTGAGAGACAGGAACACTGATAGCCTGGGGGGAAACAGAGGGCCCCATGAGCTGAGGATGCACAGTGATGCACAGAGTCCTTAGACTGATCTGTAACAAGTATTCCTAGCTCTTATCGTGAGCAAGGCTCAATAGTGATCAGCTCATTGGCTATGTGAAACTCATTTGCCATAAAATACCAGGGTAAAGTTTGGATTCCGTATTAGTCCAGAAAATATTCACCTAATTGCCCAGATAGGAAAGAATGCTAATGATATTGTCAGAGACACTAAGGACAGAGACCAGCATGGTTAGCAAGATGTCAGTGCTTTCTCTATCACCTTCTGCAAATGGTGACAGCTCACGATAGGAGAAGTCACGGGTGCCATGCTTCCTCAGACCCTGAGCTCCAAGTGAGGCCAAGTCAACTCAACTGAAACTCAAGCCCTAACCCTTCACCTCCTCTATGCAAAGCCTCATCTCTGCATCTCCTTCATGTTCTGTTCAGGAACTTGTCATGTAAAAGTAGGCACTGATGTCTGCATTACAGAAAACATAGCTATTAGAGGAACGCAGACTCTCTGAGTATTACCTGTGTCACGGGGTGGAAAGGATACTGTATTACGGTTATTGTTTTTCAATAAGAGATTGTTGTTGCCCTTAGGGTTAGACTTACAAATGGGAGAGGTTCTTGAGTTCTGCCTTGTAAATCACAGTGTTTAAACTGCCATAGAAAGAGCCCAGGCATCCCTTTTACTATTTTTACCTTTTCTTCTGTGGAATGTTGATACTTTGCAGTTGTTTCTAACAATCCTTCTCTGTTGGCTTCCCTTTATATCTTTTATTTCAAACATCAATCACACCACATGTGGATAGTCTTCTGATGGCCTTCCTTCAATATGATGTAGTCTTTTAATGTTAATTAAATAAACAGTATTTGCATATTTTAATTAGCTATAATATGTTATTTGTAGCTAAGCCACTTAGCGAATTATGACTTTTATTTTCATGCATGTCTTTGTCTTAAAAAAATAATCAAAGATGGACCCGTGTTTTGGATTGCTCTTTTTCTGAATACTTATTTAAATTGACCTCCAGACTTTTCACCAGTTGGGTTTCCTATTTGAACTGCACACGGTGACTCATATTTCCCCACGCTATGTTCTTTGTGAAGCTTCTGGGGGCTCTGCCTCTAATAGTTGACCCTCCATGCAGCTCCTGTGTATATATATATATATATATATATATATATATATATATATATATATATTGGTTTTTCAAGACAGGGTTTCTCTGTGGTTTTGGAGCCTGTCCTGGAACTAGCTCTTGTAGACCAGGCTGGTCTCGAACTCACAGAGATCCGCCTGCCTCTGCCTCCCAAGTGCTGGGATTAAAGGCGTGCGCCACCACCGCCCGGCTAGCTCCTGTGTATATTATGTTAAAACTCAATTTCGGAATCACCTAGTTTATTCTCTCTTTCTTTTTTTTTTTAAAGAGTCATCTTACTGTTTTTCTCCTTTTTTTAAACTATTTATTATTTATTATATACACAATATTCTGTGTGTATGTCTGCAGGCCAGAAGAGGGCACCAGACCTCATTACAGATGGTTGTGAGCCACCATGTGGTTGCTGGGAATTTGGAAGAGCAGGCAATGCTCTTAACCACTGAGCCATCTCTCCAGCCCCTATTCTCTCTTTCATTTGGAGATTCTGTAATTGCTTCCCAGGGGAAGGGGTTGTAGGAGGCAAATTTTATGAGAATTTGTATGTTTAAATCCTTAGGCCTCATTGAAAATTAGATTACATTAGGAAATTGAAGCAATCTTCTGCCTAGTGTTTTTGGGAAATCCAAAGTCTCTGAAGCTTGTAAGAAGCCTGATTTTTTCCAATATGTAGGCAGGTCATAATTTTTGAATTTCATGACCTTAATGTAGTCTGTGATTTAGCATGGACTTGTTTTAGTCTGTGCTGGATCCTCAATAGGCCCTTATAATCTTGAAATTCTCATCCTTCAATTTGGTAAATTTTCTTGCATCATTTTATTGGTGATTTCCTTTGTTCTCTCTTCCATCTTCACGGAAGTTTTCTTATTTGTATCAGATTTAGATTTTCCTGGAACTCTCTATCTTGTCTGTGCTCTTAAATTCTCACTCCTTGCTTGAGGTCTGGGGGACAATTTCTCATTTTGAATTGTTTTTGAGACTGACTGACGCTGACATCTTCCAACCCTCCCCCTCTCTTTTTTTATGTCACTGAAGAAGTCCCCCCACCTCACTGGCCCTTTATTTTGGCTAGTGTACAACTTTAGCCTCAGATTTGTGTATTATGATCATAGAATCTTATCTCTCTGAGGATATTAATAATAACTCATGGTGTTTTTCTGCCTGTATAGTTTCTTCTGGAATTCTGATCTCTGTGATAGGCTACTTTGTGTTTTAGGCCAGCTAGGTTACTGTGCTCTGCCATTTAAACACTGGCCTAGATGTTTAGGTGTTTGTAAATTTATCAACCTTTACAGTCAGTTAGGTCTCTCCATAATGTGTGTGGGCCCAAGAATTTTTTCCTCAAAATCAACACCAAAGAAATTTTACTCATTTCCCGATTATTGGCTTGCTTGTGGATTATTATTTCAGTGCTGCAAAACCAGTTCTTAGATGGATTTCCAGCTGCTAGCCTGCCCTACAAATTTTAGACTTGCTAGCTCCAAATCACATTAGTGAATTCTATAAGATTAAATCTCTTTCTTTCCCTTTCTGTGTATGTGTGTGAATGCGCACGTGTGTGATATGTGGTGTGTGTGTGGGGGGAGAGAAAGCATGACAGATACTTCCTATTGATTCTGCTTCTCTGGAGTACTCTCTCTTCCAGATTACAGAAATCCCTTCATGATCTTCTGTAGGACGCTGTCTTGATGGAGCCGTCAGCTTGACTGACTTCCTGCCTCTAAAGACTGAATAGCTATGTGTTAGGTGAAGGGGTGCTGGTGCCCATTCTCAGTGGTTGGGGTTTAGCAGGCCAGTTATTCCATCCCTGGTTGACCAATTAGAAACAGGATAATCACAGACATCAGCCAGCACTGCAAACCAGGACCTTCACTTCAGTAGGGAGTGTTACCAGCACACACACAGAAAAGAAACTATGAAAAGCACCGGGATCCAAGGTCGGAAAAGATGTTTGCAGCCCAGGAAACTAGTCATAGAGAAGGCAATACTTGCTCAACACTCACTCACTCTGCTGGGTGGACTTAAACTCAGGCCTGGTCAGAGTTGTCCTGACCTTTTTCCAACACCAAATATTAGTTCAGCAGCAACTTACTGCTCATTTCTTAGTCATCAGACGAGAAGCAGACTGTCATAGGTCTGTACTGTGACCTCCGACCCACAAGACAAAGGGTCAGAGGGCTCTGGGAACAAGCCTGCTCCTAAACCTTTAATTTTGAAGGAAGTTTTTGTTACACAATGCGAGAGGAAGCAATGGGTTAAAATACTCAGATTTTAAGTCAATAATGGCATCTATTGTTCATCCTCTTTGAATGTCTTGATTATCAAAATTAACCTGTTACTACCATGATGGTATTACTTTTTATTCTGCCACAGAACCGTGTTTTAACTATCTTTATATCAGTAAGTCTGCCCTAATAATCCAAGTGATCTATGACTTAAATGTTACTTCCAGCCACTCAACAGAGAAGCACAATGATCCTAGGACAGGGGAACGGTCCACTAACATTCCCCCAAGAGGCACTGGAGTGGCCATGAGGCTATTCTAAGATATAGGACTGGTGAGTGAATGAGCCTGAACTCGAATCCAAGCTTCCCAAGTCCAAGAACTTTCTATAACACTGTAGAGTCTAGACATTATTGAGTGAGACTATGGCTTGCCAAGAAGAAGAGTGGGGAGCTTGTGATAATTTCACATAGTTCTCCCGGGGGCAAAAGAGAAATAGTAAGACAGACAAGAACAGACAACCCTTCTGGGACCCAAAAAATCAGTAGATGAACAAAGTCACGTATGTTTCTGTTCTTTCCAAGAATTCCTGATGTTTCTATCACACACACACACACACAAGCAAGTACATACACACATGTACACACACTCCAACACACACGTATACATGCACACACACTAACATATAACCACATACACCTACATACATGCAATGTACCAACACGTGCATACCTACATATACACATACCAACACACATACACATTCACATACAGTTGTATACATGTACACACTTATACATGCACAACTATACCTACACACACTAAAACATCAACACACATAGCATAACCTGTGCATGCACATACACACATTCCTAGAGAAAGTATCAAATGATCACAAATATTATCTAACACTGTCACAAATATAAAAGATAAAAAAATCATTCATTGTATAATTTCTCAAAGTCTGAATAAGAATTGACTTTGGGGGAGATGGGAGAGAAGTTACAAAATCACTAACCAGAATAATAACTTTTCACATGACTAGGAAAAAGTCTAAGTGCTTTCTATAACTTATGTTTCATTTATTTCCTATAACAACTGCATGCATTATATTCTTTAAACAGTAGCTCTTATCACAGCTACTTTACAAATGAGAAAACAGGCCCGTAGGTAAGTTGGTTCTCACATGGTTCTCGAAGCCAGTGAGCAGATGGCCTGTGCACACTTCTCAGCCCGTAAAAAGGAAATGGCCCTTCTGGCATTGAAATATGTGTACAGAAAAAGCCACAGCTTCTTTCCCTTCAAATCTTGGCGACATGGGAAGTGTATTTTTAAGCCTTGCCTCCAAATCTGTGTTCCTGTTTACACACCCACTTTAGCCGTGCAGATGGCTTTGAAACCTGTACCCAGGCAAACTTAGAGTGCTTCTCCTCCCCTTACCCAAAGAAGAACATCACAAAATTAAATGCAAAAAATAGAATCAGAACAAGCAATTTTAGAGCAAATTTGGGTGGTGTAGGCAAATGATCAAGACACTTCCTGTCTTGATCCTGCCTTGCCTAGGTGTTTTTCGACCCAGTTCACGTGGGCAGTGGCCTCAGCCTTCTGCTCTGCTCATCAGTGTTGATGAACATTCTTTTGGTCCATTGTCATGATAAGAAAACAATGTCCTCAGCACTGATGTGGAAAGACACACATACACACAATATCCAAGACCTAGAGTTTCATCCTCTGCCATGCTGGCTGAATTATGACATGATCATGACTTGTGTATTTACTGAGGACCTGGGTCCAAGGCTGGGTCCTGGCTGTTGGCCATCACTGCATGTGGCCACTGCTGCCCATCACTGCATGGGGCCATGTCCAGGATGCTTGCCTTCTGAGAACCCCCTTGCTTTTCCTGGATCATCATATTCGTGAATGCTCTGCCAGAGAAAACAGGGTTCTAGATTCCAGAAGTCAATGAAGCACACAGGTAGTAGGAGCTTTAGTGGATTGGGATCACGGTGGACTCTGAAGTCAGTCTCACCCCCCTGTTGTTCATAAACCTGATAACTCCAAGCAGAAACGATTCTGCCAGCCAAGTGTTAGTCTCACAAACATGAGGACTTGATTTTGGTCCGGGCCCCAGAACCACTGGAAAAAGTCCAGCATGATGGTGTGTCTTGTGATCTCAGCGCCTGAGAGGGAGTTAGAGGCAGGAGGATCCCGGGGACTCAGTTAGCTTAGCTAAATTATTGAATGCCAGAGAAGTCGGGTGAGCCATGTTTTGAGGAACAACAGTGGAGGTGACCTCTGGCTTCTACTTGCATGCACATACATGAGCATGTACATGCACCCAAGCATACTTACTCTTTCTGAGTCTCTGACTTGTCTCTGTCCCTCTCATCTGTCTATCTCTGTCAATGCCTCTCTCCCACCAGCTGAAGCCAGAAAAGGTTTTCACCATGAATTTTAGGCTGAGTATCAAGACCCCCAGTCTCTGCAAACCCCAGTTAACATGGGAAATGTGTGAGTGGGTGGTGGTGAAGAGAGAGAGAGAAAGAGAGAGAGAAAGAGAGAAAGAGAGACAGAGAGACAGAGAGAGACAGAGACAGAGAGAGACACACAGAGACAGAGAGAGAGATATCAGGTGAAATGCTAAACATGAGTGAGAATGATTTAACTGCTGATATTGTCCCTCATCATTGTCAATTTGACTTTTTTTCTTTTGCAAGCAAGGTACATTCAATGTTTTAGGAACCTGTCAAATAAAAACCTCTGGAGAGTACTGGGTTGTTCCCCAAGACAGTTGGGCCACATTTCAGGTACTGTGTGTTCAGCCAGACCTTGAAGAGGTTCCTTGAGGGTGAGTTAGCTTTTATGTGCTCACATCATGAGGTATATAGTAGAATTTCATCTTCTAGACTATTCTTTTGTGTCTTCACAGGACTTAGACCTTTTGAACTTTGCTGTTAGCATCTGTTGTTACTCATGCTACCCAAAATAACTCCAAAAATTGGTGAACTTGTTATTTCGAAGAAAGTCCCTCAAATAAGAAAAACATTTTCCATATGTTTCAGAGCTCGTCTAAATGATCTCCACTGCACAAGTACAGCCGTCAGGTTCACTCCTCTTGCGCCTCTGTTCAGCGGGCCGACAGCGGAGCACGTGTAAAATGGGAGGGGAAGAAGGCTACACATGAGGCACCTGCTGGCTATGACAACAGCCGTGGCACTTAGGACTGACTCTTACAAGAAAAGGAACTATACTCCACAAAATAGGGTCCAAGGTAGCTAAAGGGGCTTTATTGTCAAGAACATGTCTGTGTCCATCTCTCTGAAACATTTGAGAGCCCATCATGGGACTTGATATGTAGAATATCCAGATGGGGGTTGGGCAGGTACTATTATTTTGACCTTTGAAGATCTTGGGGTAACCTGATTTTGTTGAGAAGAGAGTGATGATCCAGGTCTGTTCCTCTGACCTTCAACTCATGTCAATGTCCTAGGTCTCTTTACCTCTCCTGGAACACACAGACCACATTCCTGTAGATAGAAAACTCATAGGGTCCTCTGGTGTCAGTAGTTTTCATACTTGAATGTGCTCAGAACCTTTCTTGTTAAAACAGAGATGCCTGAATTCCTGGAGATTCTGATACTTCAGGTTTGGGTCTCCTCCCCATTGCCCTTGGATTTTTTTTTTGGTAAAACATCCAGGAGTTTGCAAGTATGATTTGGTTACCCAGCAGAGGGTTCTTCTGATGTGGTCAACAAAAGACAGAGACAAGCAAACAATCAAGAGCCTCCTCAATATCAAGACCTCATTTTAACAAATGTCTTGCGTCATCTGATGTTTCTTACAGTCAGAGAAGCAATATCCATAACACAGTGGGAAACAAGAACTAGAAGGTTCCCCAAATTCCAGGGCACCTCGGAGCCAGAAGGTAAAGGCAGAGTATTGTCTAGTGGACTTGTTGGGGTACAGACTGAACCAGCAGGTTCAGGTGGGATCTGAGACACATCTTTCCAGCATCCTCAGTGATGGTGTAGCTTTTCCTGGGACACACAAGTAAAGCGAGGAGTAAAATTCTGTGTATGATGCTAGACTTTTTATTTAACTGTGCTGGAGTATTCAATTGTAAAATGGGAGAGGGTGGTAGAAGGGAAGAATGTTCCCAGAGTATTGAAAAATCAAATGTCTTAGTATATAAGCATTTGCAAGGTAAGCATTAGTCCAGTACTCTCTGGTCTGTGCACTCAGACTTGTACCCATGACCACTGAAAATTTGCCAGGGCTTCCCTTCAGGATTTAGGCTTCCAGTTTCATGCAAAGCTGTCTGAGGATTTGCCTCTGGCCTGGTAACAGCACGGCTTGGTGCTCTGCTTCACTAAATTACAGCTCAGTTTCCTCTGTGTTTTCCCTTAATTGTCTGGAGTTGAACATCACGAGGCATGAAGAACTGTGCACATCTTATGCAGAATGTGGGTGCTCCCTGGTCTGCGCCCCACCCAATGGGTCTGAAAGTGCGAGGGTTAGAACGGATCGCAGCCAGTTCTTCTTCGTGGGGGTTGCTGTTGGCAGGTCATGTTTATGAGATATGTGCAATTTTAAGACATTATCAAGGGTGAACCTTTCTTCTGTGGTTGATTTACAGAGTCACGTTCCAAGCTTGCACTCTGTGCTCTGACTCCTTTGGGGTTCCTGAGGACTGCTTCTTGGGCGGGAAGAATTATAAAGTTGGTCAGAGCTGCTGACTATGCCATTCTAGGCTGGTCGATGCAACTCTCTGGTCCTTGTGCCAAGGCTCTCGTTGGTTTGGGGCAGTTGGGGGAGGAAGCCACCCTGAAAGGAAATGTTACTTGCTGTGGGCTGACTGCTTTGCAGACTATTAATGCTCTGGAACACTATGCCACAGCTTGAGAATGGAGTTTGTGACCATGAGATCCAGCACCCAGTCCTCCAGTGTTGTTCCATGATCAAGGGGATGGCGATGGCAAATCATGCTCTGGTGCTGTACAGTGATCCACGGGAGAGAGTTAACCAAACCAAACCAAAAGGAAAAAGCAGGTTGATGTTTCAGTGAACTCTGTCATCAGATGGTCGTGGGCAAGGGCTTACCTCTGAGACCTCAGTCTTTGTCTTTAATTTAAATGTCCTTTTGGAATGCTGCATGTATCCCAGCTTTTGATCTGGGAGCCCAAGACTCTGGCTCTGTGATTAGATGTCTCCGGCAGGCGGAGGAGTTCATGAGGTCACGGCTGTACTTCATCTCCATGATTTATAGAAGGTGATTCTCGTAAGTAACTTTATGATTAATTAAGGTTCCATAAGCAGGAAGTAGAAGCCTGACTTTTGGCTCATTCCTTTCTTCTAACCCACCCTCCTAACTTGGCAAAAGGGATTTTTCAGGTAGGAAAAACAAGGACATGAAAAATGCCCATGATTGCCGGGCGGTGGTGGCGCACGCCTTTAATCCCAGCACTCGGGAGGCAGAGGCAGGCGGATCTCTGTGAGTTCGAGACCAGCCTGGTCTACAAGAAAAATGCCCATGATATGGGATGTACTCACTGATATTTGGTTTCTAGCCATAAATAAAGGACATTGAGCCTATAATTCGTGATCCTAGAGAAGCTAAATAAGAAGGTGAACCCAAAGAAAAACATATAGGCATCCTCCTGAATATTAACCTTCATCAGGCGATGAAAGGAGACAGAGACAGAGACCCACATTGAAGCACCGGACTGAAATCTCAAGGTCCAAATCAGGTGCAGAAGGAGAGAGCACGAGCAAGGAACTCAGGACCGCGAGGGGTGCTCCCACACATTGAGACAATGGAGATGTTCTATCGGGAACTCACCAAGGCCAGCTGGCCTGGGTCTGAAAAAGCATGGGATAAAACCGGACTCGCTGAACATAGTGGACAATGAGAACTGAGAACTCAAGAACAATGGCACTGGGTTTTGATCCTACTGCACGTACTGGCTTTGTGGGAGCCTAGGCAGTTTGGATGATCACCTTACTAGACCTGGATGGAGGTGGGTGGTCCTTGGACTTCCCACAGGGCAGGGAACCCTGATTGCTCTTCAGGCTGACAAGGGAGGGGGGCTTGATCGGGGGAGGGGGAGGGAAATGGGAGGCGGTGGCGGGGAGGAGGCAGAAATCTTAAATAAATAAATAAATACATAAATAAATAAATACCAAAAAAAAAAAAAAGAAAAAGAAAAATGCCCATGATAGGTGCTAGAGAGATGGCCCAGTGGTTAAGAGCATCAACTGCTCTTCCGGAGGACCCAGGATCTGTTCCCACCGTTCACATGGCAGCTGCCTTTAACTCTAGTTCCAGAGAGCCTGATGCCCTCTTCTGGCCTCCCTATGCACCAGGCACACTGTGCAAGGCGTCCATATGGCCAAAACACTCATACACATAAAATAAAACAAAAACACACAACAAATATTTTTGAAAGTCTTTTTTAAAATGCCTTTGATATTAATAGAAAATGGAGATAAGAAAAACAGATCCTTTTCTTTGAGGTCAAGGCTTCATCTTGCAGCCAGGAAGCCTGCGGGTCCCCCCTCACATACCGGAAGAGGACCTCTGATAGTCTTACTAGGTGGTGGTTGTTCTACCTGGAGCCACGCTTCTAGAGCCAGGTTCTCTCAACCAGGCTCGGAGTGGCTTGTGGGATGGCTGCCCCTATGGGGTCTCCTCAGTCAGCAGAGTAGTGGGCTTGAGGCAAGGGAGTGACAGAGATGGGTGTGAGAGAGGACACATAGATCATCTTAGGAAAGCACATACTCTTAGGTGCAAAGAGAAGACCAAAGCCGACAAGAGACTACATCATCTCGGAAGGAAGAGGAGCTGAGGAGGCCAGACTTGAGAAGAAAGCCCTATCATGGAGGACAATAGAACATGGGGGAGCAAAGAGAGACAGTTAGCACAACACACAGCAAGCCTGACCCTTAGGGAAAGGAAGGAAGGAGTATAGGAAACTGGGTGTGCAGTTCAGCTGGTGGAATCCACGAGGCCCTGAGTTTGATCCCCAACTGCCATGCACACTGAGTGTGGTGGTGGTGAAGCCTTGATCCCCAGTGCCACGCACACTGAGTGTGGTGGTGGGGATGCCAGAGTCCCAGTGCCACGCACACTGAGTGTGGTAATGATGCATGCCTTGATCCCCAGTGCCACGCACACTGAGTGTGGTGGTGGTGAAGCCTGGAGTCCCAGTGCCATGCACACTGAGTGTGGTGGTGGGGATGCCTGGAGTCCCAGTGCTCAGAAGGTAGAGGCAGGAAGACCAAAAATCTGAGCCTATCCTTCATTACCTACGCATTAAGTCTGAAGCTGTTCTAGGATATAGGGAACCTTGTCTCAATGAAACAAAACAAAACAGAAAAAAACCCTGGTGTTCCTCAGAGGGGCCCTGGAGTCATTTGGTTATATAACATACCTGCTCTGGGTACTTAGCTAAAGGATTTCATGGCAGTAAAAAATGCACCCTGCTGAGCCAGATTTCCCCTTTGTTCGGCGACTGTTATTACTTTAAAGACAACCCTCTGTGGAAGACCATAGCTTTGCCAGGAAAAACAACGCTCTGACATGGCTAAAGTACGTTACAATTTGTGGCTGTGTAGCCAGGATTTGACATGGCGTGGCGTTCCATTTCAACCCAATTTAATTATATGGCCCTTTCGTATACTGTCAGTGGCTCACACTGGTAGAGCTTTTTTTGCCTCATGAAAAACTGGCCATGATTTGTCACGAGGGCCTGGTTTGCAGAGCAGCCAGAGGAGAGTCACTGCCCATCATTCGGGAATTATGGAGCCATAACCACTCTTTATTTACATATACTGCTGAGACAGTAAAAACAGCAAATAGATTTCTTAAACTGAGACTGTAGACACTTCCCCCAGGGCGCTGGGCCCTCACTGTGACAGTGACGTATGTGAGTCTGAACAGCTCTGCTGTCTGTTCCTGCACCACATCATCCCACGGACAGTTTATAACATTCTAATAATAAAGCGGACTCTAAATTCAGAGTCAGGCTGCACGAAAAGTAGATGCTAACGCCGAGCAGTCTCGAGTGATTGTGAAGAAGGTTTAAATCCACTATGCAGGCGGCTGCTGAGTAAACCTGCAAAGGGGCCGGGAGGGAACCAGCTGGGGCTACTGAGAGAAGGCAGCTGGCCAGAAGGAAGCCTGACCCAGTGATCACCACACAGGCCCTGTGTCAGGTGGCAATCCTGAGATCTCAGGCTCCTGAGCCTTCAACTGGAGAGATGTTCAGTGCATCTGTGTCTCCTCCTTCCCCCTTCATTTCCTACCCCCACCTCCAATCTCTCTCCTGCTCTCTCCTTCCCCTGAGGATATCCCTGGGGAAGACACGACTAGACAAAACATTGTACCCACCCTTGACTGGCTCCCCTCCTGAGATTCTCAGTATATTGTATATTTTCATCTCCATATAGTATGTGCATGTGTGTGCGTGCATGTGTGCAAGAGAGAGAGAGAGAGAGAGAGAGAGAGAGAGAGAGAGAGAGAGAGATTAGGAGGGTATGGGTAGAGAACATCCTTAGGAGTTATTTTTCAGACACTGCCATCTTTACTCATTTGAAGATTGGCTGGTCATCGAGCCCCAGGAGTTAACTGTCTCCCCCTTCCCAGTGCTGGGGTTACATCACTGTGTCTAGCTTTTAATATATGACTCCTAAGGATAAAACTCAGGTTTTCACACCTGCAAAGCAAGCACTGGCTGACTGGAGCATCCCCCAGACCCCTCTCCTTTATTTTGATGCCTTGCATCTTTGTAGAGTTAAGAGCAGAGTTATTTTCAAGACACATCTCAAAATCACACTCTAAAGACCCTTAACTCTTGATTATCTTCCCAGGGTGGCAAGTCAATGCCTCCATCAATTTAGTTTCTGGTAAAGTTCTATCCAAGCTTGGATAGCAGCTCCAGTCAGTGCAGTGACAGCAAGTGGCTCCTGAAGTCACACCTTGCAGGGAACTGAAGTCTAGAAGGGTGTGGGGTGTGTGGAGGGGGAAGAGGTAGTTGCATCTGCAGTCTGGCATCCAGTTACTGGCTAACACGGATAACCTGCAACCATTAAGATTATGCAGAACGGAGGGTTCAGAAGGTCTGAGCATCCTCTCCAGGAGGGTCCTGGGGAAGGACAGGTGTGCTGGTTGTGAGGGGGAGCCTCCCACAGGTGCATGTCCTCCCCTGCCCTTAGCGCCTGCACACAGGTGCACTCACCACCAGAGGGCAGACCGCTGCAGCTGCCCCCGTGCAGACAGGGATTGCGTTGGCATGCATCCGGGTAGAGCACGCAGCCCAACTTCAACTCTGTCAGACCCACGACTTCCGCGAAGCTGCTGCGCTTGTTTTGGAGGGGCAGCTCGTTGTGATTAAGCACCACCGAGTCCAGGCAACCCTGAAAACCACCGAGGACCTGGGTGACTCGTGTGTCCGTCAGACTGCGGATGTTATCGGCCTGCACCAGGGCACCAAAGAAGATGGCACTCTCGGTGCTTAGAGTCTGGAAGTACAAGGGCGCCCTGCGCCGCTCCACATAACTGTCGTCCAGGGCCAGGCTGGTGAAATTGCGATTGAGCTCCAGGAAGACCGAATGCCAGCTCCCGTCGTTGACAGCGCGGCTGGAGATGCCCAGGATCCCAGGGCCGCTGCCACAGTCCAGCTGGAACCACAGTTTGCCTTCCACAATCTGCGCGGGAAGAAATGCAGAGCCCTCGTGAGTCTAGCTCAGGAATGCTGTGAATCCAATCCGGCAGATGTTCCATCCAGGCCTGTGTCTGCACCTGCGTGAACTAAGCCCTCCACTACCTGCCAGGAAAACATTGGCCTGAGGAAACACTTCTCAGATCTTCCTGCTGCCTTTCATAGGGGCGGCCAGAAAGCTCACAGTGGTATTTAAAAAAGGTTCTTTCAGCGGATCGTCACCCCTTTAGACTCACTACGATATTTTGTTTGTTTTTGCACTCCTCTCAGTCACAAGAATGATTCTCATAAACTCACCAGTAATCATTGGACACCCACCATGTGGCAGTCATGAAGCTTATGCGATGGAGCCAGCCCTTCTGGGGTTTGCTAGTCTAGTGGGCGGATGGCCACATGTTAGCTCTGCAACATCCTCCCCGAATCAGTTTGCAAGAGTGTGATGTAGGAGAGAAGAGAGCCAGATAGCAGCAAGGCTTCATGGTGCCCCGCTTTGTGGGTACTGTGGATTTTAAACTCTCTGTGTTAATCACTGATGTCATTCTTAAGCCCGTTTTTCCTGCATAGTTCATGGTATAGACAAGAGGCACTCCCAGAGTGTCCAGGCTTGGCTCCTGCATACAGCAGGGGTGGCCAATCTTCTGTCGTCCCTGGACTACACCGTGAGAAGAATAAATGTTTATATTCCTTTTTTGTCATCTATAAAAGTATGAAATTCATATTCCAGAACTTCACAATTGAGTTATAAAATGGAAATCATGGAAAATCTAATAACAATGAAGTGAGTTTATAGTTTTGTGTTGAGCTGCATTCATAACTATACTAGAGCACATTGGTTAGGAGTTAAACACCCCTGGCTTGGCACTCATGTGTGTGTAACAACAGAACCTTCTGGTCAGCTGTTTGCACTCTGGGGGTGTTCCAGTCCCTCGTCAGGATGCTGCAGGGGAGACCTCAGGGTATCATCCTCATCTCCTGGAGGCTAACACCAGGGAGCATTGCCCATATGTGAGAAAGATATACCACAGAAGGATCCTAGCTGTCCATGTAGACCCAGGCTCCCCTGCTGTTGAGGAGATGGCCTTTGAACCTTGCTTCTCCACTCTGGACTGTATTTCTTAGGGATGCTATATGGCATCAGGATGGAGGGATTGGGAGCCAGGTCCCTTCGTAGCCAAGCTTAAATTTGTGATCTAAGAGATTTAAAGCTGGGCACTGTGAGACATGGTTCTGTGGACTCCAGTGCCCAGCTGTGAATGGGGTAGGGGTGGTCTGTCTGTCCTGACAGGCACTGACACCTGCATTGCTGAGCACAGACTTTCGCCAAGAGAAGAAACATAGAAAGGAAGGATGGAAGTGACAGACCAACAAGGACACTCCTTCCGTGTCACCAGCAGCTAGTGAAATGAAATTTTAAATGGAGTTTTAGAAATGAGCAGAGCTGATCCTTGCATGGCGTGTTTTCCTTGTGAAAGCACCAGTGGCTTCCACAGCACGCTCATCCTCACAAGTATTCTGTCTCCAAAAGGTCCAGAGTCAGACCATCCAGTGACTCTTTCTTACCTCTGCTTTGGGACTCCATCAATTGTCTCACCTGCAAGTCAAGGTCACAGATTTGTGCCCCATTGATACTGGGAGCCTGGAGAGCAGGGCAGAGCCAGGGACTCAGAGAATGCAAAGCTTAATTCCAGGTCTGCCTGCACCACCCTGCTCTCTGGACAGCATGGCTCTACCTTGGTGGGCTTGGGTTTGGAGAACGGAAAAATGTGCCGTGGAGCCTGCTGCAGAACGACTGGTATCACATATGACACATGACACACACACACACACTGCTCTGTAATATACCTATTTGGATGTGAAAAGGGCTAAAAACATACATTCATTTCCAAAGAGCTTTCACCTATAATCGCATGCAATTGTTGGCTTTTGTTGTTGTTTAGCAAACTAGACTGAATGGCTATTGTAAATTGCCGCAAACTTGCGCAGGGACAATGCACAGCTAATACCCACATCTGTATTTGCGTGTGAACAATAAACTGATAGAATACAGCTTTGGAGACACCTTCCGCAGAAGCCCATCTGCTGTAGAGCCTCATGGCTACAAAACACTATCCTCAGTCTGTCAGAGGAAGTCTGGCGGTGAAGGTGCAGTTCACGAAAGTGTTCCAATTAACATATTACTTGGTTCATTCCCTTCCCCCATCACTACTCATTGCCTGTGGGTAATAACCAGAAAGAATTGACATGTGTCTGATACATGCACACACATTAAAATTCTGCAGCTAGGGAACTCAACTTATCCCCCATGAATACTGAGCACAGTTAAGTCTCCCCTCTCCCTTTTATAACATAACAGCAGCAGGATCGCTAAGTGAAAGAAGCCAGGTGCCCACAGTTTTTACTATTTTCCCCAAAGAAACATCATGTGCATCTTCATGGTTCTAGGCATTTTCAATCATCAGGCTTGTTGCCATGACACTCTAGAATATTGGTGCCCAAAGTTAACCTGTGAGAAGTTAATAACAGGAGGTACGCTATGCCGGAGATAAAGAACACTTCCTTCTCTTTGAATTATCTGAGTCACCTTCATATGGGAAAACCATACTCTAATATTAGTTAATTTTTCTCTGTCAAGTTTTAAAGCATTTTTCTTTGCAAAAGATGAACTTCCTCAAATCAGAGCACCAGTGAGACACGGCAGTGGAGACTGAAGTGATTCTGATCTGTGAAAGGCCTGGAGTCATGCTATTGAGATGGCTTATTGGTTGGGCAGGTGGGCAGTTGTTTTCGACGATATGCAAAATTCAGAGAAAGATAGATGCCCTTATGTTATAAAACACCTACACCTTTAGAGTCATGTGAAGTCAGTGGTGTGCTTTGACCAATTTGTAATGGCTAGGGAATTAAAAGACGAGAAATCAGACCCATAAAAGTCATTTTCACAGGAAAGGACTTTGAGTAGAAATTATTAAATTATGGGTCTCATCACTTTGGAGCCTTAGTATATCTCTGTAAGTTCAGTGTAGAATTGTCTTGCTAGAGGGCTGTGTTAGCTAGCTTTATCGTTTCTGTGACCAAAATGTTTTACAGAACCAGCATAGAGGAGGCTTTCTCTTCAGCTTGCACTTTCAGGGGGCCCGGTGTATCCCACCCAGGAGGGTGTGATGGGAAGCAAGACAGCTCCCATCATGGTGGTCAGGAAACAGAAGAGAAGTAGACTCTGAAAGGAATCTCCCACATTTGAGGTGGGTCGTTTTTCTTGGTTAATTATCTCTGAAAGCCTCTCCCAGCCATAGCTAGATGTGTGCCTCATGTATCCCCTAAGTACATCTAAGTCTAATCAAGCTCTCAATTAACACCAATCATCACAAGGGTCATTAAATAGTCTCTGGAAAGGATAGTTTCTGTCATGTCCTTTCAAGGCCACTTAGTGGGTACTGGACATGTGGGGTACCTTAAGAAAAATTATAACTGGATGAGGAACTAGGAAATAAATAAATGGGCGGCTGTGCGTCTTCTTGACTCCTGGAGTGCTTCTGACGTGCTCTTGAGTAGTTGTTGCTCGTCAAAGACATCTGTGAATTCCTGTGAATTCCCCAGTCTCCTCACAGGCAGACGTGGGCACTGCCTTTGGGGAGGGGGTGGGAATCAGAAAGAGATACATGAGAAAGTATTCTGCAGCCTCTGTGGTCCGTGATGGAAAGATCCACCCACACCACCTACAAACATACCCTGTCTTTCTTTCAGTTCTGGGGTATGAAGCCAAATTGGAGAATAATCTGGTTAAACGACTTATTGACATATCACATTCCTAAATATGTTTTTATATTTAAGAACATTTCTACATTAGCAACCGAGGTTTCCGTCTGCTCTCCACTTGTTGCCAAGAGGTCTGACGCCAACGCTCTGAGCTTTGACTTGTCCTCATGTCAGCTCTGGAAATCCGACACTTTGCTCTTAACAGGCATGAAGGGGACTGAGCCCTTTCATACTCCATTGCCTTGGTTGCCAGGAAGCTCAGAAGTGGGTTTGTGCTCGACTAATGTATTTTCTATGCTGTTTCTTCAATCATGATATTTTTCTTTTCTTTTTTTATTTAACTTCATTGATTTCATTGTAACCTTTTATTTTCATGTCAATGGTGCTTAGATTCTTATTGCATTTTTGTGTTTATGGTAAGTCTCAAATCTCTTTTAGAAGCCAGGGTTGTAATGGGAGATGAAATGACAAGTGTTTTTTATTGCAGCTAGGATACAAAAATACTTCTGTCCATGAAGGTCTTTGTCCTGATCACCATGCAACTCTTTACTAGTTGTTAGGGAATGCCCTCTGCCCCCTGATTGTCTTAAATATATTTTTACAGAACACACTCTGCTTGAGAAAATGCAGGCAATGAAGAGGTGCAGTTTAGGCCAGGATTTTGTATTAGTGGCCCAAGCAAAGCACAAGGTGCACACTGTACCTAAAGCCAATGAGATCAAATCTTCCGTGAGGCTCAGTGTTCGGCAAGCCCCCTGTGAAGATACTACCGGCAACATGGGTGAAGATCTGCCCCAGTTCAGTACAGCTGCCTTCTGCTCTCGGCAAACCCAACATATACAGAAGAACAGAGAGAGGGCAGTGATGGCCCACAACCCAAGGCCTTCACAGACGGTCTCTTCAAATAGCAACGAGCCTTAGATTATTGGAATTCATATTTAGGAATTCAATCATCCACTTTCAGAAACACATTTGTTTCATGCAGTATCACACACCTGTGTGGCGAGTGCTCCTTCAGGGGCTTCTTCTTTTCTCTCCTCGAGAGGTACACTGGTAACACACTTGCCTGGACAATATTCAATGCAGGATCGACTCATCCTTATTGGATATTCTGCTCTCTCTCAAGCTTAGTGCTAGGCAGGGATTATCTAGCAGCAAATATTGACATCACTGTAACCTGTCAGAGCTTGAAAGAGGAGCGGGAGGGCCAGAGGTACCAGGCCCTGGTGGCTCTGGTGAGGCTCCCTCTCATTACATTTCTAGCTGCTCCTGTTGGATGCTCAGTTTTCACTGGGCAAGCACTGCAGACTCCTAAAGAGCCCGAGCAATAGCACAGCGAATAAGAGGCTAAAATAAAAACCGAAATACAGAACAGGACAGATCAGGGAAGGCTATTTCTCCCACACTCCCACGCCCAGACCCTGGATCTGGTCTTCTCTGTTCCCTAGACCCCAAAGCTAGATCTGGTCTGGAGATGCACAGGATGTGATCTGTGATCAGCTGAGCTAGAATGTCAGCACAGTAAGTGTAGGGGAGCTTGGAGGCAAAGAGCACGGGGTGGGATATGCTGCCCTGTAGGCTCAGGCCTCGGCTCTCAGTAACTGAGCAGCCTCAGATGGATATGAAAAACTCTTTGGATTGTTCTTCTTGATCAGGTAAGTGGGGATAATGTGTCCATAGAAGATTAATGTTAAAGTTTAAGTTAGAAAGATGCAGATACATCTGTTAGTATTCTTGGTATAATCGTGAAGGCTCTAAATTATTGCATACAAATGCCAGGTTTATTTTAAAGGAAATATGGCTACTTTAGGTGAACTCTGAGGTCAGAAAATGACTTAAAAATTGGATAACTTTCCAGTCGAAGAGAGGGAGGAGTGATAATATGAGCAAAGGGGTCATGACCGTGATGGGGATACCCACAGTAACAGTTCACCTGAGCTAAGGGGAACTCACTGACTGCAGAATGACAGCGAGGGAACCAGCATAGGATCAAACTAGACACTCTGAATGTGGGTGACAGTTGTATGACTGGGGCAGTCTGTGGGGCCACTGGCAGTGGGACCAGGATTTATCCCTACTGCTTGTACTGACTTTTTGGAGCCCATTCTCTTTGGAGGGATTCCTTGCTCAGCCTAGATATAGTGGGGTGCACCTTGGTCCTGTCTCAAAAAGATGTGTTAGAATTTGTTGACTTCCTATGGGAAACCTTACCCTCTCCGAGGAATGGATGGGCGGGGTAAGGTGGGAGGGAAGGTAGGGGAGGAGGGAAGAGGGGTGGGAGTAAGAACTGGTATTGGTATGTAAAATGAGAAAAGATTGTTTTTTAAAAAATAAAAAAATTAAAATGTTGGGTGACTTGGGTCATGATAGGATATATAGAATATCTGTGCCCAAGATCTCCTACTTCCTCCCCAGAGACGGTGTGGCTAGCCAGAGTATGGAGAGACATGTGGTGGACACGGACAGTCAACCCGTTAAAGAACTGGCCTTGTTGTGGGATTCATAGAGAGGTCTGTCCTAATGAGCTGTAGGGTGACTAGAATATAAATACATTCTCAAGCCCTTTCCATAGGGAGATACCTATTCTCCTCCAGCCAGCTTTAAGATACACCTAAACAGAAGGATGTTGGTACACTTTCCACTCCGTTTTGTTCTCTTTTGTCCTGAAGTCTGTTCTGGTCTTTCAAACTCACAAGACAATAATTTCAGTATCTCCCAATCTAATAGTCAGTGTAGCCATACAAGAAACGATTGTGTTGGGGCATGGTGGCTCATGCTCATAATCAGAGCATGGAGAGGCTGAGGAGGGAGGTATGTTTTAAGTTTGAAGTTGTCTTCACAATAATGCAGATCACTACAAGACAGAGCTGCAAAAGCATGCAGCCGTTTTACGAACCTTCAGAATCATGCAGGGGTTGGCCCGGGTGTACATTATAATCCCATTGCTTTGCAGGGTTCTCAGGCGCAGGGCTAGCTTGAAGTCCTCTTCCTTGCTATTGTCAGAAAGCCGGTACTTGATGTAACTGTTTCCAGCAAAGCTGAGCGAAGTGTGCCCTGAAAAGACCATTCCAACACCAAAGGCGTCCATTTAAAATCCAGAAAAGATCAAGGACCCCACCACACACACACAGTGGAAAAGCTGATTACAGACCACAAGCAGGTAAGGGTGGAACCCAGGGATATCAACTAAAGCCGGTTCACACAATTCTATGTCATTAAATTATTAACCAAATTCATCCCACTTATTTCATGTTCAGAGCAACCTTGTGAATTCCATAATGTGGATTTTCTTAGCATCATTAGATTCTTAACTCCCTCTTTCCAAACATTGCATTATTAAAAGATATCATTTGCTTCCTCCACCACCATTGCCTTCTCTTAGACACGTAAGAGAGTGGCTGGGTCAGGCAGTGCATGCCAGAAATCTCAGCAGTAGGAGAGGTTGCTGCAGGAGACTTTCAAGCCTAGATTATAGAGTGAGTTCATTGTCACCCTGAATGACTTATTCTCAAATGAAAAAGCAAACGAAAGCTGTAGCTCGATGATAGAGAACTTGCCTTGCATATATGCGGTCCTAATTCAATCCCTCATAGTGAAAAATACAATGAAATAAAAAGAATTTTCAGTTTTATGAAACAAGGACAAGGCAGTGATGCTACTCTTGTGGAATACTTATAATCCGCAGGATCTCAATGCCAAACAGCCCGCTGGTGTCAGTGGTTGAAGAGAGGAAGACCTCTGCAGTCACAGTTCCATTTGCTAATCATGCACTACAAGGCTTCCCTTCTCTCTCTCTGTCTCTCTCTGTCTCTGTCTCTGTCTCTCTCTCTCCTCTCTCCTTCTCTCTTAAAAAAGTATAGGCTTAAGATTGAGGGTCACGAGAAAAGAGGTTTTCAGAGGAAAGTCAGGCAGAGCGGCCAGCATGGCTGTGGACTTCTCAGAGCAGAATCACCCCTTCCTAGCCTGTGTAACCCAACCCACTTACTCACCCGATTCTGAACTCACCTCGTTCTGAATTAACCCTCTTTTTAATTGCTTAACCCTTTCTCCAACACAATGCTGCGGCAAACAGACGGATAGCCATGTAGAGTGAAAAGCAGGGAGAACGGAAATAAAGCAAATGGATGATGGTCATGAGCAAACCAAAATTCTTTGTTTAGAAGTTGGCAGGAAGGGATGCTGTGTGCATGAGATGTGTGCTGGGGTAGGGACCCCTTTGTGACTTGCTCAAGCTTCCTGGTTTTCCCTTCATTTCATGGGCAGCTCGAGACTGAACATCAACCATGATGGTTGGTTCCCATTTTTATAATAGGACTTCCCTTTGCAGAGAGCTTCTCAAGGCCCTGTTCAGCCAAGAGCCTTATACACTGGCATGATAGCTCCTGTTTCCAAGATCATCAGTGTGATTATCATCCCTTACACTGCTCAGTATTGCCCGCAGCCATGCTGTTGGGTGTGCATTACAAGAGATAGTAGCTCTCTTTGGTTCCAAGATTGGCATCAGTGTGCCTGGGTGTTAAATACACCTCACTACCACTGAAGCAAATGAAGAGGCTTTGAGGAAAAAAGAAGTGAAATCAAAGTGAAAGGAGTGGAGAAAAACATCAAAGTGGATGAAGAACCAAAGTAGAAGATTATTTGGATGAAATGATGTAAACACTGATTTTTCTTCTTTAAGATGCAAAGGTGAACATCTCAGTTTTCCACAACATGGACTCAGCTAGAGCTCCACCTGGAAGAGCTGTCTTACTTGGTGTTCGGGGCTGGGTTTATTCAACGGGAAGCTGATAAGCCTGGCTCACATCTACCTCCTTCTGGCCTGGGGTTTTTAACGACAGCTTGGTGCAGCCTTCTGAATACCAGAGGCTCTGTCTCCTCTGTCCTTATAGCAGGACTCCGTCTTTCATAGCTGCACACTCTCGTCAGCCATGAAACACGACCGTGCACCCAGGATATGGCCTTGGCTTTACACAAGGACCTCCGCTTTACCTCTTGTTAGCATAGACCAGCTGAGACACGTTCCAGCTAAACATGAGGGTGAGCATAGGCCATGCTCCATTCTGAAGGTAAGTGTCAGATGCACCTCCATGTGTCTTTTGGAGGGGCCTGGGCAGAGACATTCACACAAAGAGAATGGTTCAGGAGTGGAGATCCAACCCTGAGCTGTCCATGGCATTCCGTACCTGAGCATTCTCCAAGCTTCCCTGGTGGACACTGGCAGAGGAATGGTCTCCTGCTGGCCTCGTAGCCCACACATTGCATGTCGTCTGGACACGGCTTCTCCACGCAAGGATCATTAGACCCCGGACACACTCCTCCTGTGGCAAAGGCAGAAGAAACATGATCAGGACACTAAAAGATCCAGCCCCAACTTTATGAATCATAAGAAATTGTCAAGGCCTGGGCTTATGTGAACTCAAGCGAGCTACAAAGGGACCACCCAGAAACGTGCATTAAGATGGTCAACATGGCGTATTGGTGTCCATCACAGATCTCTGTGTTTGTCAGCATTTTAGGGGCAGGCGGAAGCAGGATAAGGGCAAAGGAAAATCCAGCGCTCATCTTATTAGGACAAAACATGCCAAAGTTTTATTTGAGCCAATTTCAGCTAAAGAAAGATCACCACATCAACTCTGCCAGGAGGTACCAAAGGTTTCCAAAATCCTAGCGTCATTTGCAAGCACCGTAAGCTTATCTCTCTTCTGCAGCCCAATACCACTCTGACTTGAGGGCAGATTGTAAGAGATGTCAGCTATTGATTTCAGGGAGAGAAGGCATGTGTGCGTGTGTGTGTGTGTGTGTGATGGTTAGGGAGTACATATTCCTAAATAAAAGTCTAACTGTAAATTGTGAAAGCACACCTTATTCAATTTTCTAATCCTTTCTGTCACATGGTATTTTATTGATTATCTATAAGGAGACCCTGACAGCTGTTAAAAAAAAAAGCAGAATTATCCTTGGCTTCCACTCCACTGCTCCATTCATGCTTGGTCAGATGAAAGTTTAATCCCTTAGAAGGGAAATCTTTGGAAGAAGATTAAAATGAACTAGGGCCCAGGTGAATTAGGTCAGAATTAGGGTGAAGGCAGGTACCACTTGTAAGTCCCAGTCTCTGGCCTCCATCTTTGGAGGTCCCATCCCTGTGCCCACCAAAACCTTGACCACTTCCCCAGTCTATTTAAACTGCTCCCTGGAAAGTCCCTTCTGTGTCCTCCCCACCCCTGTGGTCACATTTGCAGCTTCCTGGTTTCCCCTCAGGGCCACCCTAGAGTGCAGGAAACCCATTAAACCTGGATATTCTTTAGTTTAGCTTGTTGTGATTTGGCTTGATTGGGATTTTTTGTAGGCAGAGAGCTCGTGTTAGGAATATTCCTAACACTGCCTATTCAAAGAAGCAGGTTTTTCACAGGCCCCAGACTATTTTAAATGTATTTAGGACTTTTTCAGCCTGAAAGAGTTTAAGGGTCAAAGGACTTTTGAAAAAGTGAATCAACTGAAATTAACCCTCAAAAGCAATGACAGTTAATATCCTCAGTAGCTTAGTGCTCTCGCTGAAGTGCTCCTTCCACTGAAGGAGGAACACACCAGACTTCAGGTGTCGCCTTCACTGGTACAGCTGGTCCTTGAACACGTTCTTCTCCATGGCGCCTTCCCTGGTCATTAAGGTTATCCCATGATAGTCAGTTCTTTGTCCAGGAGAAAGCAGGAATGTGGAGCTAACTGCCTACAAACATTTTTGGAACTGTAGTCCTCAAGAGGAGCATCCAGTACTAGCAAAGTCAGGAGTCACCAATCCCATCTGCCTCTAGCTGGAGCCCAGTTGCAAAGCTCACTCTTGGCATTGATGCAGCTCTTGGTCTTAGAAGATGGAGGAATTTTAAACTCAATATTTAGAATAAAAATCAATCTTGAGATTGATTTCACCCCAAGTCTTTATGATTTCGTATATTTACCAGTATTGATGAGATATCAACTGATGTTTGACCATCTCATAAGCCCCTTCAAGGAGCTCTGATGACCAGTTTTAAAATAACTTTAGGTGTATTTGTTCAACCAATAATAACTTGTTGAATTCATTCAACAAGAACACTAAAAATATTAATTCAATAGAGCAAGTGAGAGCAATGAGCTAAGAAGCCAGGGCCTACGAAGATGGCAGGAAACTATATCCACAGACATGAAATGCACACATACATTACATATCAGATCACTGTTTGACAGGTGTGTGAGATCAAGGGATGTCCCAGAAAAGGGATGGTATCTCCTGGGAGAGCATCAGCCCTCTTTGGAAGGAGGAGGTTTATCCAGGTTATCTGGGTAGACCCTCCAGCTAGCAGTAACTTCCAAGAGGTCCCACGTGCAGTAGTTTATGTACAAAAATCTGTTGCTCTCGATCTGTTACATTCCTACACCTTTCTGTTTCAGGACACCTAGGGATGCCGTCTCCAGATAACTCTACATTTTTGACATGCCACTGTCGATATTACATTCATTATCTGTTATGGTTTTATGTGACTATACACTTCTAAGAAATCTTATATTCAGCGAGACCAGTTTTAACCCAGGCTTATTCAGACCCAGGCCAGCTGGCGTTGGTGAGTTCCCGATAGAACATCCCAATTGTCTCAGCAGGGCAGGGAACCCTGATTGCTCTTTGGACTGACAAGGGAGGGGAACTTGATTGGGGGAGGGGGAGGGAAAGGGGAGGCGGCGGTGGGGAAGAGACAGAAATCTTTAATAAATAAATAAAAAAGAATAAATAAAAAAAGAAAAAAAATTAAAAAAAATTATATTCTCAAAACTCTGATTTAAAAGCCACCATTTCAAAGAAGAAAAGATGGTTAGGTAAGTTTAGACACGTGACAGCAATAACATTTATTCCTGTAGACGTTGCGATAACATTTTTCAAATTAAACTAACATTTGTGAGTGTATCCAATGAAAGGTAATGATCATGTTTCAGAGGACATTCAGAACTGAGGTGTTTCTACATTTCATTCGCGTGTGGCCTGTCACTGTCGCTCTCATCGTGATAGTTAACACAGGACTGTTCACTTGATCTGCCGATTCTCTGACTTTACGATAAAGCACAAATGCACTTAACCAGCAATTGGATTTCAAGCTCACAGCTCTTTTTCGTCTCAAGGCTTTGTGTCATAATACATAGAAATGCATATAATTAAACCACAGCCACCAATTAATGAATGTTTTAGATCCAATCACCACTAGGGGAAAGCAGCATGAATATGTATGAAAAATATCAATACAAATATAGCAAGTAAATTATAAAGTGAATAACAATATTCCATATATAATTATGTACATGTGTTTTCATTCTATCTGATTGTGACTTAGATCATGTCTTCCTTTTTTTTGATTTTAAAAAGCTCTATATTGGGAAGGGGACATTTTTTGGGTAAAGAATGTTACTCTGGCAGCTTTAGGTACCTGCAGGGGCCCTTGGCCTTCATTCCAGCCTGGGATCTGCTTAGCCATAAATAGTCAATCCCGCTGCCTTTCGGAGAGCTCAGTTCACAGACCCACACTCTGGTGGCTTAAGAAACTCTAACATCAAACAAGAGTCTGCAGGCCAGTCTGCATTCAGTATGCCTCTTTGGCAAAATGCAGTTGGGTCAACAAGTTTGTTCCAAATAAGTGCATAAAACTATTGAAAACAGGCTTCCTCTGAGCAGGGAAGTCTCTACATCAAACACAGCCATTCTCTGCTCCCTGTAAAATGGCATAGGAAGCAGGTCCTTTTTGAAGCATATATTGTCTGCTGGCCTCTGATGGACTTAGGGCTGGGGTCTGGGAACACTTTGGGGATTCATGCTCTTTTCAGTTGAGGTCTAAAGTTTTCTAGGTACATAGAATGCAGCCTGCTGTGTGGGCCTGTAGGGGTTGACCCGATTTTAGGAGTCCCATGTTTATGTCATTCCTTCTCAGGCAACTGTGCACACCCATTACTGTTGAGAGCTTTACAGACCCTCTATCTGGTGGCAGAAAGTGGCTCATCAGCACCCAAGTACCAGTTAAGAGATGACAGTGTCAACTCCTGTTGGCTTCTGGGAGGAAGTTTATCTTATAAACTATCATTAAATAACCCAGGTTTAATGAACTTGTGCCATGCTCTGTGACAGCTCAGGGAGCGGGTACCACAGATCTGCACGTTCTGCATCTTTCGGCATCCGTCAATGTGGAGCGAGCATGAAGGGAGAAGGCTCCCACTCCATCAAGTCAAATGACTCTATTTGTCCTAGGCCACTATAGGGTGGGCCGTGGGAGCCTCCGTCACAACACCAAGCAGGAAGAATGAGCTCCCCCGGGGAAAGGGTGAAGTGTGAGAGGAAAGGGTCCTGATCTGATTGACAAGCTGAGGACCTGGCTAGTTATTTCATTTATTTACTCTGTGGTCTTGAACATGTTGCTTGGCTTTCCTGGATTGTGATTGCCTTTCAGAAAGTCAGGACAAAGATTTTTCATAGTGCTGTGGAAAGGGCCAGGGCCTGAGAAAATAGCTGCATTGAAACCTTTGAAAGAGGCTGCAAAGCTGGTGATGCTAACACAAGTCGCAGAGACCCGATCCTTTCAACTGGTGCTGGATTTGGGTCAAGATTTATAAAGTGAGCGATGATATGGAATACCACATGTATTGGAAGTATAAAATCAGGCCTGGAGCCCTTTATTCTTCATGCACACAAGGCCCGTGTAGCTATGTGTCTATGCTTCCAACCACATCCCAGGTAAAGCCTTCTGCTTTCTCTAATCCGGGGATAGCTCTTGTCTTCACCTTGTGTACAGTCCCTTACCTCCACCTCCGCTCCAAAGCCATTGGTTTTCCACCTTAGGTAGAGTCCTCCTGACCTTCTCCACCTCAGCTACAACCCCTCACCATGTCCACTTCAGATACAGCTCCTCAGTCTCCATATCAAACACCACCCTCACCATGTCCACTTCAGATACAGATCCTCACATTCTCCATACCAAATGCTGCCCTCAGCAGGTCCACTTCA